>VXAD01008059.1:545879-604026 GCA_013399195.1 Dicrurus megarhynchus
AAAAAGTAGATTTCCATTTATCACCACGGAAGAAGGAAGATTTGAAGTAAGTACCAGCCACTAAACGCTCAGAAAACAAACCGCAAACAAAAGCCTCCAAAATAATAGCAGGTCTCGTGATTTTTTTTTTTTTTTTCAGCATTCAAGGACTACAACAGACAATGGCTGGATATGAGCAGGGACCAAGAGCAAAGATTTTGCAGTGTTAAAGAACCAGGCATCTGCAGCTCTCTGAAGGACACTGATCCACCTCTTGCACAGAAAGCAAAGAGACAGCAAAGAGATGCTCCCTAAAGAACATGAGAAACCTTACAGCCAGCGGGGGTTAATGGTATCTTGCAAAAATGTGATTCTTCAAAAAGGGAGAAGGGACTGCCATGTTCAGAGATTATCAATGCTTAATCATTTTATGGGAACGCAGAAAATTATGTTTAGCGACCTCTAATTTCTCATGTTTTCCAACGATAAATTAGAACTTCAAAGGAAGAATCAGGGAAAATCAGAGCCAAAAACACAGCCTCTCTGTACAAGTCATACATTTGCTTTCCTTTCCAACTGTTCCCAAGCTGAGGGGATGTTCAATTCGAGCCTTCAAATTAAGGATCAATTTCATTTCACTGCAGAGACAACTCTTTCAGAGGCAAAAAAAAAGGCAGCATAGCACAATGTGCATTTCAAACATTTTTTTCCCAAAAAATGTTTCAGTTTTTTGAGAGAAAGAGCTTTCTAATACAAGTATCCTGCTTGTCTGGATCAAAAATATAATCCTACTGGTTTTTGTTTTTCTGCCAACATCAATTTTTTAAATACTGTAAAAACAAACAAATGGTGAAAAAAGAAGAATATTCACTCCCTCACCAGAGAGCACAGTCATGGAGGACCTTACCACACCACTGCATGGCACAGAAGAACAGGGCAGGAGCCTTAGGGCACCCAGGCACTATACCAGAGAAGAAGCTGAGAAAATACTTTAAAAAAATGTCTGAAAAATGTCTTGGAAAACACGTAGCACAGCTATCATCTGAGAGATTTCAAAATTGGCACTCTGTAGTTGTGACCTGTTGGAAAGACAACCCAATGCAAAATGCTCCTTTTCAAAAAGGCTTTACTGTTTTTTTTAATGAAAACTCCTGTTGACGTATCACCCAGCCCACAAAAAGGGCTTGAATATACATTAAAATGGTGTCATCTACATATGAAGAAAAAATAGGCACATCATCAAGCTCATGGGAACAAAAACCACAAGCAAGGGACTTTGAGCCTTCAAACTGATGAAACTTCCATCGTTTGAGATTAAAACTCAGTTGCACTCTTGCTTTTCTTGAATTTCCCACACAGAGGTATAAAAGGCAATGCCCTTAAAGCTCGGAGGACTTGGATTTAATGCAGTAAACTCCAAGCAGTTCAATTATGTTAACTATTTTAGACACCCATGAGAAGAATAGCATTCAGGCCAGTTACACACACAATAAAGTTTTCTTTTCACTCCCCATTTTCTGCTTCCATAGTCCTGGCTTTCTGGAGATGGGACAGCATGAGACTGAGCCCTGCACCCTGACAGAGTCCCACCAAGGCTTGTGCTTTGTGTTAGCCTAGCCTTGGTCCCCTCCACAGAGTTGAGGGGTCTCATATAAACATATGAACATATAAAATACTACCCCAATTACTGAGATGATGGAATGGCAGGAAATTAACAATGTGGAAGCAAAGGGAAAGATTCAGCAAAGCCAAATATTGCTAGAGTTAATAATCATGCCCTAATTCAAACCAGGCTCCTCTAAAGCAGGTCAGGTTAATTTTAATTACTACGCAGTTTTTTTCTTGGCTTAAGCCAAAGAGGTTCACATCAGAACCACAGGAACCACTTGGGAGGCAGGAATCTGCTGCACTTATCCTGCGAGTACCATGACCCGAATCAATTAGCATGCAGTGCTGCACATTTCCTTAAATCATCTCCAGTGCATACATTCCTGGTCTCACATCCAGGGTCACCATAGCTATGAGGGAAACAAAAGACAGTGGTGACGCTTGCTGGCAACTGCTGCCCTGCCTCTTCCACGTGTCTGCACCGGGACACAGCTGCTGGGGCTAACATTTGGGAAGGTATTTCCTTGAGCAAACTCCTACCATGCAAAATGCAGGTAAGCCCACACACAGCTTCATGAAAAGAGACTGAAGAGACGGCGTTCCCAAGCAAAACTGGGAATGAAAAATTCTGCCTGCCAGCGTGTGACTGAGCTAATGGCCAATTTACGATTATGTGAACAGAGGTAAGTTTAGGTTACTACATGAACCCTGAGAGGAGAGAAGCCACACAGCCCAAGCAGAACTCTACCAGATTTCCACACTGCACAGCTTGTGCCACAGCACATACAGGGGCATTGTCGTTACCTTCTGATTCAAAGCCACCTACTCCACAGGACTTAATGTAACCAAAGAGTGTGTCAGCAGCCTCCACAAACACAAGGAGGACCCTTTTATGCAATGTTACTGTTACATCTGAAAAGAGTGTTTTCCTTTGTCCTTCATTAATAAAACAAACAAATAAAAGAAGAAACAACAAAAACAGACACCAGGGCAAAAAAGAAAGCTTGTCTTCTTTCACACTAAGCCCAGAAAGGCCATATGAGTACCCTCCTCAAAAGCCCTTGCAGAAAGGATCACAGATGTCCAAGCCATGGCCTACACGTTGTCCTGCAGCCACAAAAGCCCCTGATCATGCTAGTCTCCCACAGATGGGACAGTGACAGTGAGTACACAGCTAAGAAGTGCTGGAATCCTGATCTCCTCCTCTCAAGCTTCATGTTTTGTATCATTAACTTCTGGTTAAGAGAAACACAGCTGCCTTGGCAGGTCATGCTTTAGGAAGAAAGGCAGTTTCTGAGACAGTAAGTGCAAAAGCTCCTTCAAAGTCATGATGACCTAGGGGAAGGATTTTAAATTAATTGCTAGTATCTCCTAGCAGGAAGCACTGGCACGGTACATCCCAAGTGCTGTGGAAGGCCTGAGATGCAGGCTGTCACCAGGGTGCTCTTCCCAGCTGTCCGCTTCAGGACAAAGCAGGGCACACAACAGCTGACAAGTCTGAAGGCTTTAAGTGTTACAGTTCCATCCATGTCTGCCACAGAAGAGCAAAGGTCACTGCTACAAGTCCACTCATGACTATGGAAGTCACCTGAGTGTATAAAATGTCTCTGAGCTTACTGAATGTCTCGGGTACCACATGCAGCAGCTCAGGATAAATTAAATTTTGGGATACTGCTGTGATGTCAGTGATTAAGCCTGACACAAGAAAATAGCATTAAAATGGCAAATAAAGGCAAGCCTAACAAGGCCAAGTGTAATGTCCTGCACCTGAGTTGGGGCAATCCCAACTATGCATACAGGCCAGGCAATGAGTGGGTTGAGAGCAGCTCTGCCGAGAAGGACCTGAGGTGTTGGTGGATGAAAAACTGAGTATGAACCAGCAGTGTGCACTTGCAGCCCAGAAAGCCAACTGTACTCTGGGCTGAATCAAAAGCAGCATGGCCAGCAGGTTGAGGGAGGTGATTCTGCCCCTCTGCATTGCATCCAGCTCTGGGGTCCAGGGTCCTCAACACAGGACGGACATCGACCTTTTGGAGCAGGTCCAGAGGAGGTTACAAAGATGATCATAGGGCTGGAGCACCTCTCCTATGAAGACAGGCTGAGAGAGCTGGGGTTGTTCAGCTTGGAGAAGAGAAGATCTGGGGAGACCTCAAGGGAGCCTACAGAAAAGATGGGGAGGGACCCTTTATCAAGGAGTGTAGTGATAGGACAAGGGGTAATGCTTTAAAGTGGAAAGATGTCAGATTTAGATTAGATACTAGGATGAAATTCTTTACTGTGTGGGTGGTGAGACACTGCAACCAGGTTTCCCAAGGAAGCTGTGGATGCCCCACCCCTGGAAGTGTTCAATGCCAGGTTGGATGGAGCTCTGGTCTAGTGGAAGGTGTCCCTGCCCATGGCAGGGGAGTTGGAACTGGATAATCGTTAAGGTACCTTCCAATCCAAACCATTCCACGATTCTATGATTTTTCTCCTGTGTTTAAACTTGGGTAGGGAGAATAAATCTCTCTCCATAGAGATCTCAGAACTACATGCAAATGCAAAGCGCAAGTGTCGGAGCAATGAAGCATATGTAACTAAAAGCTTGACATATTTTCTGAGTAAGGCAATAGAAAACACTTTATTTACAAGGTACAGGAGCCAACATAAGGGATGTTTCACACATGCAGAAGAAGACAGACTACTGACCATGTGGGAAGTGGGCACAGCAGTCACGCTCGCAAACACATATGGAAGGAAAAAGGCATGCTTCCCTCCTACTAATCTTACCATTCTCTTCCCTAAAAAAGCAAGGATTAAGGATCAAGTATTTTGAAGGATTACAGTAGACAAGAACTTAAACAAGCATGATGGCATTTTCTGAATTGATAAACCTGCCTTATATGATAGGAAAGATGAAGGAATGCTTTGGGAACTCACATTTTGGCTGGAGAACTGCTTTTCCCCTTCTTTGTCTTCTTAGGAAGTCCACTGTCCTGGTTTGGGAAGGGCACTCCCCAGTTTAGTTCTCCCACTAAAAAGAAAACCACAAGCCACTCCCCTCCTCCCCCACTCTGGTGGGAGACAAAAGGCAGAGATTATGGGTTGAGATAAGAACAAGTTACTGGAAACAGCAACGAGATAAGAAAATTAACAATACCAGTAACAACTAATTTAAAAAGCATATAAAGAGAGGGCAACTTACAGGCAAAAATGCTCACCTAGCCCGGGACAGTGAAAACCAAAGGCAGACACCCTCCACATGCCAGCTTTCCTCCCACCCCACAAGCCATGCCCATGTTCCTCGAGGAAGCAGGAGTGCCTTACTTCCACCCCTGGCAGTGATGTGGGTAGTGTAGAATAACAACCCAGATGCAACCACGCGGCTCCAGGCTCTGCCCCCTCATGGCTACTGCGAAGAAAATAACTCTGTCCGGGCCAAAACCAGGACATCCTCATCAGTCTCTTCTCAGGAGTCCTGCACAGGGAGCTCAGTTAGCAGGCCAGAGGAATAACTAATGAACAAAGATGCTACACTTCCAAGTAACTGGTAGAGTTTCTTTGGGTTTTTATCAACAGAAGCTGGGGTATTGTTTCCATTCTCATCCCTCAGTTAAACCCTAACAATTCTGTGGCAAACGAGGAACATTTCTAATTCTCTATCCACTTTGAATATAATTCTTTCTAAGAGGGTAGGTAATCTTCAGAAAGGAGATAGCCATCCTACAGCCACCATACTGACCAATTTGGCAGGTATCTCTACAGCCAAAAAATGCCAATGCCATCTAAGTTCAACTAATCAAACATGAAACAAAGTACTTGTATGAACTAAACACATTTTTGTAAGGGGGAGAAGTAGCTAGTGCTGACTGCAACTACAGTGGTATTTTCCTCAACCTTTTTCTTTGTATGTTCTTATAAGAACAGAAGACTCGATGTGCAGTAATTAACAGTTATATGTCAGGTTTTAACAGCAGCTGGGACATTCCCATTAGCCTTGGCAACAACACTTAATATTCCACATGTGCCTTGCCTTTTTGTTACAGTGGAAATAGAAATCTAAGATTCCAACCTCCCTCCAGGAAAGCAATTAATTTTGCTTTAAGAAAGTGTCTCCTGACTTTCTGTTTATTTTAAAGCTGTTTCTGTTAAAGTCTCCCCGGTTTTCTGTCTCTAAGAGACATCGCTTACTTGGAAGTACAAGTCAGTCAAGCTGTGCTCATCTACCATGTGTGAATCACATGTATGCAAAACCGGCAAGCGCTTCTGGACACCACTTCATGGAGAAAGTCTTCAGTGGAGGATCAAATGCCAACAAGAATAAGGGGGGCAGGGAACTATCTACCCACACACATCCTCTTCCCACAAAAACTGGTGGAAATCAGCCTAGAGGGAGGGAAGGACAAGGTTTGACCATCATATCCAGCACTTCCTCTGTGCGAGGATAATGGAAAGAGCCTAAGCCGTTCTGGACAAGCTGGAGAGCTGATGGTAATGGGAAAACATTCAGCAGATTTTATGATGACAGCCATAGGAAACATCGAAAAATCCAGAAATAAACTTTTACAGGAAAATAAAATAATTTTAATGAAATCTGCAGACTGTTTAAGGCTGAAATCGAGTCTTGACTCGCACTGCTACCTCATTTGTGTTTTGTTTCAGTTCCACCCACTCCTCAAATACCTACCTTCAGTCTGCCACAGCTACTTTGAATCAGTATTTTCAAGAGTTTTTTTACTCCTTCCTTATTCTTTTTTTGCTTTCCTGAGGTTTCCACTGAGGAATAAGAGGAATTTAGTATGTGGTAGATTACAACAATTTCTCAAGCATGGTGTTGCACGCATATCAGTGGCAGATAAAATGAAAAACCTCAAAGAATTTCAGGAGAAGGTTAAAGATTAAGTATCTATTATATGCTTCTCATAGATAAAGTTTGAGGAGAAAAACAGGTAATTTCAAACTATTTAAAAATAATTTAAAGGGAGAAACAAAACATTGCAGGCTAAACCCAGCAAAAATTTCTTAACTGGTTATTTTTCATTCCACGTCATTATTTCTTTAAGTCTCCAGACATAATCTGAATTGGCGCATTTTCATCAGACAATTACCAAGCATGAGAAACCACCATTTCAATTTCAGCACAGTATGGGGGAAATGTCTATGAAGTGAAGGTATACGTTGCATGAGGGAAATAATTACTAACACGGGCTACATCAGTCACACATAGCAAAGCCCCCTCTGCATCGCATTCCTCGCATTCGCTTGTGCAAAACTTTGGCTCAATGCAACTGTTATCAGCTTTAGTACCTAATAACTTCACCGGCTGGAGAGCAGGCAGTAACAATGTACTGGATTCTGTTACATTCCCTTGACATGGCATGACAAATAGCTCAGAGATTTCAAGCCTTTTGTACCTGTGCCCATCACAGAGCCTAAGCAGATGTTACATGAAGTGTTCTTGTTTTTACACCTTGCAACTCGTGGGTTCTTGACAGATGTGCTGGAGTAGATCCCTGTGCTTGCACCAAAAGAACTCCAAATACTCCCACTAGTCATCTCTATTTCCTCATGACTTTTTTTTTTTTTTTTTAATGCACGCCTAAACAGCTCAAGAAAAGCATTTAATTTCCCACAAGGGAAGTTCCATGTGGCAAACTTATTTTCAGCTGTGTGTTTAACAAATACAAAAACTCATTTTATGCTTTTGTTTGGGAAAGCGCATGACATTTATGTCAACACAGTTTTGGTAACAAAAGCATAAGTTTAGACACAAGTAGCAATCACTTAAAACCTTCCAAAAGTTATTCCTTCAAAAAAAAAACAAAACAAAAAAAGAGAAAAAAATCCAAAGCTCTACAATATAAGATACAGAAAACACAGTGAACAAAAAAATTAAAGTTAATTTAGTAAAGAATTTACAAAAAAGTATTGAAGATCCAGCCAGTGCTCTGCACTAGTTCAGACTTGCATGGTGTTTGTTGGCATGGTGTGTGCCAAGGACTTCATTCCAGAAAATCCTTACAGAATTTCACAGAACCTAGAACTTAAGAAGCTTTAAAAAGAAGTCTGAAGTTGATGAAAGCACTGTCTTATGCCATGAAACATTTGCGTCCAATCAGAAAACACATATAAACCCACAGAATAAAAAATGAAAAAGCATGAAGTCTCTGTATGTTGAAGAACTAGCCAAGACCCAACAGCAGCCACACTCCCAAGTGGGCTCCCAAAGGGTGTCAGCAGGTGAACACAGGCAAACAATGCTCACCTGCACCCAGCAGCTTCGCTGATACACACTCAGCATTAGCACCGGAAAGCCTCAATGAATTTGCAAGCTGGCGAAAACATAGACTAAAAGGTAAAACCAGGCATCGGAGAGTCCCAGTTAGCTGTGCCTTGCTGGCAGCACCAGGGAGTCAGTTTCCTCCTCAGTTAGCCATCAGTGGCAGGCTCCTCTGCTCCAGCTCAGCAAAACAATCAATAAGCCCAAGTACATGTTTCCAATATCGAGAAAACCAGCGCACTACTCAAAACATAATCCTCCTCTGGCTGAACTCCCATCGTTTACTCTGGGTTTTGATCTCCTGACCAGCTGCACCGTTAACACAAGGTGTCCTTTCTGTCTGTTTATCCACAAACCAGCACCTGGAAGGCAAGCCAGCTGCTTCCTTACTCCTGCCCTGTTTGCCTTCAGTGCAATCCAGCTCTGATTTATGTATGGTTTACACCAGGGCAATTCTAGTATTTCCATTGGCATTGAAGGAGTGTATACCAAGACAAGAGCTTTAGGCTGCAATATGCAGTGATTGCTCTATGCACTTAATAAACATTAAAAAAACCCCAAACAAAATTATGAAGGCTGTATCTTACACTGGATACTTCAAATCAGTCCAAGAAGTCCAGTTTTGTTCACGACCCAGGTCCCAGCTATTTTTGAACCACAGTCCTCTTCAACATCTCTCACCAAGCAAAAAAAAAAAAAAAAAAAAATCCCAATCATTAAAGTACAAACACATTTCTGAAAGTCATTTGCTATATAACTTGAGGCTAAAATTTCCAAGTGTCACATGCACACAACTATCAAAGCATAAAACAAACGCCCAAAACTGATGCAGAGAAAGGCACTGAGGTTTGTACCTCTTGATAGCTCTGCGGCTGGCACATCTTTCTGTTAATGAAACATAAGCTCCATTCACATTTTGAAATTGCTGCTAGTCAAAGAGCTCCAAAACCAGGGAAAACAAAAGATGTTGAATTCTCATAGTTCTTTGTGTTGCTTGTAAATGTTTCCCAAGCCACAACTCCCCGTGCAAGCTTTTGAGCCTAAAACCCAAGAGACAAATAATTATGGAGAGGAAGACTGCCAAAGCACCAAGACAGAGCAGCAACAGAAAGCAATAAACAGCAAAGAATTAAGTGGTACATGGGATGCTACCTGTTACACTGAAAGGTGACATCTCCACTGATGCCCACTGTGTTTACAGGGGAGAGGTGACAGGATTTTGACTGGTACAGCCATCCCTGCCCCAAAGCTGTCTCAGGTTCACACCTGCCTGCAGAATAAAGGTTGGGAGGGGATCAGGAGATGTGGATTCCTCTCTGGGTACTGTCAAGCCAAGTTTGCTTCCTTTGGGCCACAGACTACATTGCACATGACCTGGAAGAAGCCACCTTATGAGATGGATGTGATGGGCTCTGTTTTGCCCTTTGACCACTGTGGGTATTGACTCAGTAATCCTCCCATCACAGGATTCTGCACCTGTACAGAGGCTTGCAGGCTCAGCAGGGACCCATCACTTTAATACAACCATCTTTGATGTCCCACATGGAAATTAAGCTATCTTTCCTTACATTTACTCACACCAATGCAAACCCAGAGGCACTCAAACTCGAATGGATTTTAAGGAACCAGCCAGAAGAATAGAAAGAATCCTGATTTCTCTCAAACCAATCCAGCCACAAGCATGCTGAAGCAAACCCTGGAGAATGACCTCCCATATGTCTCACCACACACCTCACCAGACTGGAACCCCAGCAAGATGCCATGTGCTGCATCGGGAGCAAGCCTCAACCCCACACTCCAGGGTGAGAAGCGCCTATGTTAGAAGTACACTAATAAGCATGTACACACATCTTCCACAACATTACCACTGTGGGGACACGAAGAGATTGAATTTTCTACAGGAGGGGTCGATAAGACAGCTCCCATGGCTCTGTGCAAGCTCTTGGCACCTCAGCGGGAATGGCGTGAGGAGCTGCACAGAGGAGCAAGGTGCTGTGCTGCCTGGGCAGGTGCAGGGCAGGCACTCATGGGGACCAGGTGTGTGCATGTCTGAGGAAAGGCAGAGGGCACACACAGCTGGGGTGCACATGGGGGACGTCAAACAGAAGAGAAATCCATCAGTTTCAGTGGGAAGAGCATCCGTCCGGATGACTGAGGTAACACAGTGACCCCACTTCCCTCAGCAAATGCTTCACCTCAGTGAAATTTCACCGGGTTCAGTGTTCTCCCACTTCTAAAAAGACAACAACACATTTCTATCCAAAAACTATCAGTGGGAATACAATACAAACAGTTATTTTTCATCTGGCTTCAACAGCTGTGTATCTCAGGAAAAAGAAAATCCTTGCTAATGAAAACATGCACCACTCAGACAACGCAATACCACTGCATGAGGAAAAAAGAGACACCAGGAAGTGGGCTTCACTGGGTTTAGTTTCAAATTTTTTTCACCTTATCCTGAAATGGACACTGAACTTATATTTTAGAGTAAGGACTTTAGACATTTCTAAATATTGTTCAGAGATGTTGTCAATGCCCAATCCCTGGATGCTCCTTCCCTGGAAGTGTTCAAGGTCAGGCTAGGCAGGGCTTTGAGCAAGTGAAAAGATGTCCCTGCACACAGCAGAGGGGTTGGATTAATTTTATGTTTAAAGCTCAAACCAAACTATTTTGTGATTAGAAGACACCTGGAGACTTCAACTGGTTTAAAAAATTCTATAAACAGTCTGAAAAAGACAGGTAATCAGGCACTAACACAGTTCAGACCTCCCAGGGAAGTACTCTATCATCCAGTACGTTTTTCTGAAAGGTAACAATTCAAGATCTATCAGACATAGAATTCACACACAGGACAGAAGATACTCTCTATCACAGAACTACACAATTAAAAGGAGTGTAAGAGGGAGAACCTGTAAATATAGTGAAAGCACAAATTGCTTAAGATACTAGGAATATCTGAAATGCACAACATTTTCTCTTCCACCTCCTTCTCAGACAAGGATTACAGTTAGAAGGCAAAATTAAGCACCTTTTAACAGCACAAGCAGGTGCTGTGGAGATAGAAGAAAGGACAGCAGTATAAAATCTTGTATTTCACAGATTTTATGAGAAGATAAATTGAATATTAGTTTCTTTTCTTTCAATAAGAATAAGGTTAAATATGTTTAAGAGGTGTACAATTTAAGAAAATATGGACTACACCACTGGGCAATTGAAATCCAGACACCCTTAATGACCAAAGCTAATCAGATTTTACTATTAATGTTAAACACAAAAGATTTCAGCTCTTGCCTGAATGAAGTGTATAGCTAAATAGAAAAAAAGAAGACTGATTCTCTTTCAGAATTTGCCCCCAGCTGTTCATAAGAAGAAAGCCTGGTTTAGGAAATGTATGAATCTACTTCAGACACATTTCATGTAAAAGCTGGGACAATTTCTCTGGGTGGCAACAGCCCCTAAGCTGGAACTGCTGAAGATAATGCCTACAAGAAAGGGATGGTCTGCTCTGGGATGGGGGGAGGAGCTACAGGGACGCAGAAGCAAGTACTGCTGAGGGAGCTGGATGTGCTGGAGAAGGTGTGAAGGACAGGGGATGGCCTCTGGGAATTCCTGGGCCTTTAGGCTCCACAAGGCAGCAGTTCCTGCACTGGGTCTTCAGAGAAATGGGATGAGAACCCACATAAAGACAGGCATCATTTCACCCTCTGTTTGCAGACAGTGTTCTCCTCAGTATCTCTTTTTTAAAAAACCAACCAACCCAAATACAATATATGTACCCACACTGCTCCAGACACTTCTTTTTTTTAAGTAAAAAGCAACAGTTTGGAGACTACAAAGAAGAAAAAGCGTAAAATTACGAGAACATGCAGTTCCCAAGAAATGATGTTGGATCATGCTTTTCAAACTTTTAGGAACCAAAACTTTTTGCATTTTTTTTGTTCATTTTGTAAAATAACAGCCCCCCTCCCCACCTTCTACATGAAACACTATGTTTTAGAGAGTATGTGCCACGATGTAAGATGCCCATGGGTGGGACTTCTCACAGGAGATGCACAAAGCAATGCACTGGTCATTAGTGAGGACCCTCCCTCCAGCCAGTGCAAACCCTAAACAGAGTGCCCAAGTTTCAGAAGTGCTGAGGGAGGCAGAAGCCCAAAGAACAACAATGGCTGCGGAGGGCTCTCAGCCTCCGAAAAGGAAAACAAAAACCAGCCTGGGTAAGCCAGTCCTACACAAAAGTTTTGTGTGAGCAAGGACAACTCAAATGGCCTTAATGAGAAGCAGTCCAACACATCCTTGCCATCAGATCAGGAAGCTCAATAACAGCACTGGGGCTCCACACAAGGCCTGGTGAGACAATCACATCAGCCTCAGTCTACCTAATGCCAAGGCAACAGTTATGCAATGACAGAAACAAAACGTCGTATTCATGGAGGACTGGATCCCCAGCTGACAAAGGCTTCTTTTTGTGACTTCTTTTTGAAGTACTTCATATGAAATTTCTGCTCCAAGTCCCCTCTCCTGACTGACCAAACTGCCATTAAATCAGTCAGGCACAGCTTGGTCATCCAACAATGCTTCTAAGCAAAGAACTCAGTAGACCTTGGAATTCTGTGTTGTTATTATCATCATTATGAGCAAAATGTTCAAGAAAAGTTTTCTTGTCTTCACTCCCCTTTTCCCAACTGCTACATTCAGGACAACACATTCTACATGGACATAAATTATATACTTCACACACTTCACAACATGCAAGACTAACTTTAGTGTTTTTCTAAGATTTTGGGACTGAAATAAAGATGGGCTTCTCCTTAAGATGAGTCACTCACAAAGATTTAAAAAAACTTTGTGACTTCAAAGTGCTAGCAACTTAATCCACTGAAGGAAAACCGATTTCATACAGTTAGCAGCAAAGACATTAAAGAACAATTTTACATGTGTTACCTTGGAAATCAATACTTTTCTCTTAATAAGACAGTAAAAACATTCCTTTGTTTTTATCCCTCTTCCTTCCCCATTCCAAGATTTATTGGACATCAACCTATGCCAGTAAAAGTGTAAGTCAAAAGGAGGATTGTAAGATATGGACAAGAGGAGAAGCTGCCCACTTTGCAGTTTCATTTAATATCAAAAGTTCACACAGAAAAAGAATAGTCTAAAAAATGAGTATCAGAACATGGACACAAAAAATAAGCTTTTTGATGCTGCTAATACAGCTGGTTGGTTTGTTTCAACCATCAGAGCTGCTGAGGCTACAGGAATCAGTACTTTAACCTGCACTGAAAGGGGTGTAGAAAACTTATAAAAAGCTCAGTAAAAAAGACATTAATACAAGAGGAGTCTGATCTTCACTAAACCAGGGAACAAACCAGTTAATAAGCATTTCGAAATTAAGGAATTAGGTGATGCGAATTTATTTAACAAAGTAGCAACCATAGGAATTCTGTCAGCTTCCTTTAGCTTTGGCTGAGTAATTAATTTCTTTTTCTTCTTAATTAAAACCAGAGACAGTGCCAGCATCAGTATGTGCATATTAACACTCGGGCACGCACTGATAGCTCTGCTTTAGCAGCTGCAACCTCTAAGCAATAATATGCCAGTGGCAAACTAGACCAAAGATACGGCTGTATTTTTCTATCTTTTCCTTTTCTTTTTCCCAACCTCCTAACTTTCACTACTACTTAATTTGCATATATTGTTGGTTGAAAGGAGAGCTCGCAGGAAGCAGCTACTAAAAGTCCCATGCGGAAAGGATGGGAATGCTGAAGGTGAGTGCTGACTGCCGACGGACCCATGTACACTAAAAATCTTTCCCTCCCTAGGGCCCCATTTCTGCTCCTGCTAACACACTCACGCAAGCGCTACCCTCCCCAAAAGTTTGGGAACAGAAGTCGCCACTTTCCACCCACACCCAAGTCCCTCCACCGCTGCAGAGGGAACAGCGCACCACGTTATCCCACTGGCCCGCAGGATTCCCTAATGCTCACCCCCTAAACACATCACGCCTGGCACACGGGAGTACTCAGCGCTGCCCGTCTCCAGAGGCACGTCCACTCTCCTCCCAGTGTTCCGAGGCTATCCCCCTCTCCCGACCAAACTTCACACCCCGGCAAGAACTGACCGGCACCTCTGGGGACGCGGGTCTGGCGAAGAGGGGCTGTGCGGCTGCCCCGCTCCGCCTTATCCCGAGGGGAAGCCGGGCGAGACCGAGCCGGTCCCCAGCGCCGGGCGGCGGCACCGAGACCCTCGGGGAGAGCCGGGGCCGCTCCTGCCTCCTCCCGAGCGCGCCTCTTCCTCGGCTTCTGCGGAACGGACTGCGGGATGGAGAAGCTCCGGGCCGGCTGCGTACAACCGCCTCCGAAACTACAGATCCCGCATTCTGCATTATTATTATCATCATCAACATCAGTGATTTATTTTCAGAGGACGGGAGCGCTCTGCAGCTGGCGAGCAAGGTCCCGTTGTCCCGCCGGACGGGGTGTCCCTGCGCCCGTCCCCGCTCCCGCTCCCTGCGCGGAGCAGCGGGCGGAGGGGCGGCCGCTCCCCCTCCCCGCGCTATCGGGGCGCTCAACAGGCGNTTCGCCCGCCGCTCCCCGTCCTCCTCCGGCGTGACATCACTCGGCCTCAGGAGCTGCCAGGGACGAGCAGCCGCGGCCAGGCAGGACCCCTGACCCTCTCGCCTGGGAAACCTTGGGAACCTGAGCTTCGGGCACCCTTTACCTTCAGAGGCACCTGCCCCCTCATGTTTCTCTGTGACAATGGCAAGGGCACTGTGTGCTCAAACACATCATTTCATGACTGTCCATACCCGTGCTCAGCTATGCGATCCTTATCTTCACAGCCCCTTCTGAAGCGTCTCATGCCGCTTTCCGGCGTCACACAGCACTGCGGGAGCTGCCACTTGAGCGGCGTTCCAGCCACACCGCCGTGCATGACGATGCTCGCAGGGACTTTGTCATTCTTTAAGCACTGTGAGGAATGTGTCTTGGCTTTAGGAAAATTCGGTAAACGGGACCCTGGAAGTAACAGACTGGGTAGTTCGGGGGCATGTGGGTGGCTTCTCCCTTAGGAGATTACCAGTAACCCCTTCCCCATACCTAGACATGTTGGAGGTAAAAACGACAGTGTCACACAGGAGTGATTCTTCACAGGCACTGAAGACAGGTACGGAAGAGAGTGGCAAAGCCAGCTTTTTGAGTTTAGTTGCTTTCTGAAACTGAACTTTTAGCATTAGAGCAATTTGATTGCTTCAGTTGCAAAGGCCAGTGCTTTAGACAGAATAAGTGCATCTACAGTGACTAATATCAATCAGATTGTGCTGATTTACATTAACTGGGTGCTTGGCATGCATTTCCTTTGCCTTTGTCACAATAATAGTACACTAATTTTCTGTTATTTATGTGAAGTGTAAGGATATATTTCACTTCCTCCTGTGATCATTAACACATTTATCTATTCAATTACGTAACTATAGTATTCACCTCAAATTGAGATCGATTGCTTAAGAACATATTAATAAAATTCAAAGGCAAAAGAGTGACGGAAGTGTGAACACTAATTTTCAGGGAGATTAATTTGTGCTTCGGAAATTCAGGCCCCTGCTCCCAAAATAGTGTGTGCACTCGTTATAAAGTTGCAATGTTAATGTGTGGTTTCTTTTCCATTAACATAAAAATCACAGTCTCCTGGGCCAGAATGATCTGAGGCTTCTGCATTGATTAATGAACATATATGTTTTTCTGGTAAGGTCTGTGGGCTCAACACCATGTAAGCAGCGTGGGATCAGGGAGTAAATGCCTCTCCTCTAACAGGCAATAAGTGGATTGATGGAGTAAGCCATTTTATAAAGATAGGGAAAAAAAAATCATAGCTAAGCTGATCACTAGCAAGCTGCTTCCAGATCTCACTGGGAATTAAAGTAGATGAGCTATGCACCTTTGAAAAATTAGATTAATTATGGAAATAGCACATGACCCTTAACTGGAGTGGTACTAAATAGCACTGAAATATGGCAGGAACAAGAGGCAAATGGTAAAAGCATCCCACTGTGTGCAGCACTATGTGCTGGTGAAGGTAAAAGTTAATTTCCTTTTTAAAATAAAAATTGGTTGAAATTTATATTTTTTGAAGTTCCTACAGCATGCTGCTTGATTTGTATTAGAATCAGCTGAAAAATGTCCCTTAATTCTGACTGTACTTGCACTTATGGGTAACTTTGCATCACTGAAATCCATAGGACAAGTTCCTCAAGGGAAGTTGGTCAGTGCTGTCCAGATTGGGTTTACACACTCACACCGAAGTATGAGGCAGATATTCCTAAGACAGTGTAGAAGAAGTTGTCCATATCAACACATTTGCAGTGAGAGGAGGGATTCACTTTCTGCCGTCCTCAGAAATGTTGGTCATTTTTCTCTCCAAAGGGAGAGAAAAAGCAAAGACAGAAAATAGTGTGTGCATAAATATTGGTTATGGCTCAGCAGACAGTGCAGATTTCCACTCACAGAGATACCAAGTCGCTGATAAGTGAAGAGAGAAGTTGACAGGGCTGACGTCAGAAGTTTTGGTTCCTTAAGGGAAACTACATTGTTATACTCAATTGAGGTCAAGGAGACAGGAATACTTGGAATTTCTGCTAGGAATAGAAAGTAATGGATTTTATTTCAGAACTAAGATGTCTGGAGAAACAGGTATTTCCCTGTTTGGGAAAGAGTTATGACTGGATTCTGGTCCATGCTCTTGCTCTTGTTTCTAGCACACAATGTAAAAGAGAAAAGCTGAAGTGTGCAGCATTTCAGCGAGTCTCTGTATTTGAATGGCTCCTTGGGTGCTATAGCTGGTAGCTGTAAGGAAGGGCTAAAGTCCTGCTGTAAATTATGCTGGAAGCCAGACTGATCCAAACAATCTCATCATCAAGGGATTATAAAATGACCATTTGACCAGTGGTGCCATTGCAGATTTGATCTACAAAAGAGAAAGCGAAGGTTAGAATTCTGCATTGATTAATGTTGTCATCTGTGTTGGGTGCTTAAAACCTTTTCCATAGTTAGGTAACAACCTGCAAACATTTTTCTATATACAGTTACCCCAATACTAATGTCATGATACCAGGTATTTCAAGACACACCTTCACTCCCTGTAGCAATACGCTTGGATTACCTATTCTGGAGCAGTATATTCCTCTCTGGAGATGTTTTAAGGAGGCCATTTGATGTTCAGAAGAAAATTTAACTTCAGCCTTAAGATTAGTCAAGAAGAGGCAAGATGGAATGTGGGCATCTCACTAGTTGTAACCGAGGGCATGGCATCAGTCTGAAACGTTGCATTTTACTGTATTTGACCATTTCCAGCAATTAGTGGTGAAACTGATTTCTAGATTAAGGGAAGGCTCATTGCATTTAATTAATTTTCTTGTTGTTTTAATTTACCAGGCTCCATATGTTTCCCCACTTCTCCACTGCAGAACATCCTAGCTCTAAAACAAATCCCTTTTTTGTGGACAGAATGGTGTGATAACTGCCACTACCTGTTTGTTTGTCTCTGTTTTCCACTCCTACTCTTTCCGCAGGCTGTCTAACTAGACAGATTACCCTAGGTAGGAAACCTTCCCAATTAAAAACAGAAACAAAGGCAGTGTGTTTCCACTTCATGTTTTAGCTTTGATTAAACATTCAGGTGCATTAAAGACAGTGGTTTAATAAAAAGATGTCCTAATGGGTGGTGTGTTTCAGTGGGTTCTCAGCTCCCACATCAGCTGCATGTGAGGCCCCTTCCCATGGCTCCCTCTGCTAACAGTGATGATAATGGTTAATCATGATACTACTTCTGACTACTACACAGGCAGTGTCAGTGGGTAGCAGTCACAGCCACTTTCCAGAGGATTAGAGTGAGTTTATGGGGTGCTACTCTGTTTTTGCAAAAATCCTGCAAATTTCCAAAACCTTATAAAATCAGGAACTCATAAAACAGCCTCCTTTTGAATGTTAACATGAGTGTATTTTAGCTTCAAGGAAATCAGAAGCCATAAAAACTGGTTTTAGTTGCACTGAGTGTTCTCTGTAGCCTTTCTCAAGGGGGGTTCAGCCACCCTCTCTGTATTGAGCCTCTGTGATTCCACGTACAGTTGAGGCATACTGTGGTTTTTCTCTCCCATGTGATCTTCTGTTCAGAGAGGCCAGGGATGTTAAAGACAAGTAAGGTGACAACTGGATCCCTTTATACACTTTGTGCACTTTGTATCTGTGCGTAAAGAAGAGGTGACCTGTGTGGTCACTTCTCAGCATCTTGATGTAGATCAAGGGGAATGACTCATGCTCTCCTATATCTTTTGTACCTGTTATGTGAAGCTGATCCACTTCAGACTCCAACTGCTGCTACCAAAACTACTTTTTAGTGCTCACTGCAGAGAGCTGTTTGCAAAGCTTGTCTAGCAAAATGCTGAACAAAATGGTTCAGATCATTGGCACTGTGTAGTTTGGGGGAAAGAGAGAAAGGGAAAGATAAAAAACAAGAAGTAATTTGATACAGTTTAGCCAACATGTAGATACTCCTCCTGGAATTTAACATTCAGGTATGATAGTATAAGAAATAAATGGTCTTCAAAATGAAAACTGTTTCTTATTACCAAATAGGTCACACTTCCAACAACTGTTTCTCAATATGTAAATCTAAACTGTGATTGCTTTGAAAAATATATAATTATATATTCAACAGAATTAATATTTTTTCCCAATGCAGCACAGTTAATTTTATCTGAAAATTAGTGATTACCATTTTGATGCTAATTATGGAGTACTAAGTACATCTTCAGTGTTAAAAGATAGACTCATCTCTGTTTCATATACCCCTTGTGGAACTCACTTGTGGAATTAACAATGTTGCTTTGTGATTTTAGAGGCACACAAAAAAATTAGGAGATATCATTGGAAAAAAAGGATTAATATATTGATTAGGACCTCTGCTTTTACTTAGGCCTACATGAGGGACCTTACCCTAAGCACAGAATTTTTCACTTATGTGCATGGATATTCTGTGAGTGTCCCTGAGAAATCCAGGTATGGGGGGCACCAGAGGGAAGATCGTGGTATAAGCTGTTTTTATTCTGGATATACACACTTGCTCCTGTGCCTTTCTCTCTCTGCATGCCACAGAGATAACCCACACCTGGTAGGGAACCATGTCGGAGAGAATATGAGGTCTGAGAGAGCATAAGTGGTTTCAGTACAGCATTACACAGAGCAGAAAGCTTGCAAGTGAAAGAGTACACTAACAATCTGAAAACAGATGAGTGTTATACAGAAAAAAACCACAAGTGGATACAACCTTTCCTTTGATGTGCAGCCCATCTCATTTCATCCTCCTGGTTGGATCTGTGAAATGTAGAAATGCTGGCAACACTTTGTCCAAATGAGAGCGTGAAAAGTCTTACCTCCTGCTATGTGAATCATGATACAATAATCCTGTGAAGGCATTCTTCCACATACCTCATTCTAAAACATTTGGGCTCAAAAATTCACTTGAGATTGATCAGAGGTGATGAGTTCAGTCTAGAAGGTTTGGATATAAACACTTACTGAAGTGCTTTGCTGAGTTCTTATTGTGGGGTATGATCATGTGGGCTGGAGAGGCCAGCCTGGGGTCTTTAGGAGGCCCTGACTCAAATGTATGGATTATCCAACATTTTCATTAGTACCACTGGGGAGATTTGAATGTGGAATAATTTGCGAATGAAGAAACCAGAGAGGGGCAAAATGCATACCCAAGGATTACTAATGCTCAACTCCAGAGCAACTTCTGTGTGAGCATGTATGTACTCATTGCAATATTCTGAAAATAATTGCATACATATGTATGTTAGCCCCACCCTCCAGTGGCATCAATAGGTTTAACCTCAGTTTTCTGTTGCACTGCAAATTAAGGGAAAAGACTTTATTTTAAGAGTGTTGAACACATGGCTGCCATCCAACAACTTCAGTATGGCACCCTCCCAAGAAAGCGCTCCAAGGCAGCCTAATCAGGACAGAATTCCTGGCAAAAGTACGTTTTGAGACAAGGCTCTCTCTCTTTTTCCGAAGTAGAAAACTCCTTTGATGGCAGGCACAGAGAGCATTTAAGAACATTCTCAGGTGCCTTTTTTTGCAAATTGAAAAATCAAACTCAAAAAGCTGGGAAGGAAAATTGCAGGAGTCATTTTAACACTTTTTCCTGATCAAGTTGGGCCGTGGAGACTGAGAAGCAGCCAGCTGATTTCACTTTAGTTCTCATTTTTTTCACTTCTGTCAATAGGTACAAGCTCATAAGTGATTACAGAAGGTTTTAATGCTGCTCTGTAAACATGAATGGTGCCTTAGACTT
The DNA here is from genome assembly GCA_013399195.1 of Dicrurus megarhynchus. Classification (NCBI taxonomy): domain Eukaryota; kingdom Metazoa; phylum Chordata; class Aves; order Passeriformes; family Dicruridae; genus Dicrurus; species Dicrurus megarhynchus. The sequence continues at coordinate 566,077 of VXAD01008059.1, forward strand.
AAACTGTATCACAAAGCTGAGTTAAATTCTCTTCCAAAGAGCCACTCAGCTTTAGTCTTCTACTAATACACATTCCAAAATGCTGGTTTGGGTTTTGTGTTGGGATTTTCCCTCCACACAAACAGTATGTTTCATTGCTCCTGTACTGCTCTTCCGGCTTTGCACAGTCCAGTTCTGGCAAGTGGTTATACCCAAAGCTGTGGTTTGCGGCAAAAATGTGATGTGTTGGAGAAAAGATGGGAATGGCTCCATAAGCCAGCAATAACGTAACATCCTTGGTGTGCCCACAGTGCCAACAGGCTGCAGAGGATGGGTGTCATGGGCTGTGGGGCAGCTACAGGAGCTGGCACAGCCCTACAGGTTTCTCACTGGGAGGTAACAGAAGTGGCTCTAAGGCACAACATCCTCCATCAGCTCTGTGAGATGTGGTTTTGGGAGGAAGGTGTGGCTTCAGCTCTGCTGACATCATGGAAATGCTTCACCTCCTTCTGACTTCACAGAAAGCCGAACACATTAGACTTGCCAGAAATGGGACACTCAGGAGTAAAAAAAGCATAAGCCGTTGTGGTCAGATGAGTGAGAGCCCTCCCAAAAAGCCCAACCAGGATAAATGCAACTGAGGAACTTGAAAAATAAAGATTAGATGATGTTTTCATATTAAATGTTGAGTTTGGAAGATTAGCATAACTTCTCATTCCCTAGACTAATAAAACTGGTGATTTTTTCCTAAAAAAATTCAAACACCTATTCTAAACAAGAGAATTTCCCTCCTCTTTTCAGTACAGACAGCTAATTTTTTGCAAATGCACAAGTACATGATTAAAACATAAAAGCCGAACACACTAGTCACCCACACGTATCCATTCTTCACCCATATGTATCCATTCCTCAATTAGGAGAGACAAAAAAGTAAGTAAATGAAAGTGTCAAGTATCTTACATTGGTAATAATTTTATCCTTTATTTATAGCATACGTAAGATGGATAGGAGTGCCTGTATTTTTTAAATAAAGAACACTCACTTTAAGACTCTTGTTATCTGATTCTTGTTCTCCTGGATATCGTGTTCAGCAAATAGAAAAATAATATAATACCAAGTGAGGAATGTAATAAAACTTTTTATTAAAACTATATTAAGCACGTTCTGCTGTCATAGGTGGATCTGGCTTCTTACTTTTTGTACTTCTTCTTTTTTTTTTAAATAAAGTTCAGGCCAAACATGGGTGTTGCATAACTGCCAGATAGCCTAGAACATTAATTCTGCCATCCAATATTCCAAGGAAAGAGCTTCTTCGTGTTTAAAAGATGAAAGGGCCACAGGCAAACCAAACATCACAAGAACCTGGCAGACAAAATGACCCAAGGCTGTTAAAGAAGTTACAGAAACTGCAGCTTGTAAAATTATTCCCAAAAGACAACATCACTTCCAACACCCCTTGGGCTTTCACTGTTTGAAGTCCACCTTGAAAAGGAAGCAGAAGTGCATGCCCAGGCCTTGAAATAGTGTCTAAGGGCTCATGCATTTGAGGTATCAACGAGGTGATACTGTGATGAGCTTGGAGGTGACTGCCCAGAGCCCTGGTGGTAGACGATGCGCAGGAGGAACCGGAGACAACACCCACCAGGGGTTTTCAGAGCATTTCCTGCAGTTCTGTAGGAGGAGAGGTTGAGGCAGAGGTAAATGAGCCTGGCAGGCTGGCAATTAATGCAACAAACCAAGTGGGAGCCAGGGAAAGCTACAGACAGGGAGACAAAGCTCTGCAAGCAAGCCCACTGAGAGAAATAGGGAGAGGAAGTAATGGGCAAAACAGGAGACAGTGTATTTCAGAAAGGGGAAAAAAAGGTCCTACTACAGCAATTTTCTAAGGCACCAGGTGCTGCTCCATCTGCAGTTACATCTAGACACATCTCTGAGGCAACTGGGTAAACGGGTTCGTGTCCTTTCTTTCCTATGACTCCCACAGGTTTTGAACCCTACTGTTACAGACTTTCAGGCTTAAAAATTCCAGTGGTTAAGTTAGAAATCTGTATTCATTAGAATAATGGGAGATCCCTAAAGAGAGCCAACACTGCTATGCAGAAAATTTATTAGCAGCAGGAACAGAAGCCTGTATCAGCACTTTACTGGTGGATAAATCAGTGGGTTTGCTAATGATGTTTCGGTTCTCTTGATTGAATTGGATTTGTAAGAGAAATGCAGCTGCAGACTGAATTGCTTCATATGACAAGAGAATAATGAATAGCCAATCCTGAACACCCAGGGTTTCTGTATATATGGGATAATTTAGCCTCCATTCTTGTTGTTATTATTTTATATGCAAATGAAATTATCAATGCCTTTATGTAATAACTTCCTGGATCACATTTTTTCTAGAGCTTTTGCCTGTTTGTGTGCAAGAGAAATTTCTTCCCCTCATTTTAGTCAGGGTTTAACACTAAATCCAGCTCCTCCTGGAGCTTGTGGGAGTTTTGTTGTGTTATAGATATGACCCATCCAGAGGACATTGAGAGTGAACAGAAAATATTGAAACTGCCTGTGGTTATGAGGGTGCTATTATTTATTTGGAGATGGGGCCCATTACCTTATGCTATTATCTGCATGTTACATGTGCTGGCTTTTGCATATTTTATGTTTACTTAACTTGCATATCAGGTTCTTTTAACAATAGTGTTTTGGAGATAGTCTGGCTAAGTGCCCTCATCAGCCTCTTGCTAGGTTGTTCTCTGGGGTTCCAGCCAGTCAGTCTTTATGTGTTTTAAGCTCTAAATAGGCTACTGCTCCCACTCTGAAGGATCATGCCAAACTGAACCAATGCCCGCTGGAAAAGTAAAAAACGGGATGCCAGCTGGCCAAGAGGGCTGAAAAGAGAAAAAAAGAGATAAAATCATTCTTACATCAAGAAATTGCCTTAGCAACGTCCTTATCTGCTGGGTGGGAATAGATCACGGTTGCCTGGTTGGTCTTCCTAGTGGCTGAGCTCCCAAGTTACAGTTACTCCTTGCCATTGGAGATGCAGCTGACAGAGATGTACTGTTGAGATGCACTATAAATTTAACAGATGGATTGTGAAGGCCAGCCACCTAACCAGCAATTGTTTCTCCCACTATGGAAAAGTCTTACAAAAGCTTCCCCTGGTGTTCAACAGGATCGTGGTGGTTCATTGCACCGCAGCTTTAGAAAGGTTTTGGGTGATTGGCTGCAGTGGGTAGAAACAAACTGGCAGAGACACAATTCCCACCACTTGCACAGCAATGAGGAAATTTTGTCCTAGGTAGGAAAAGAGGAGAGAATAATTTTCCCTCACCCACTGACAGGTTAGGGGCAATGCTGTGGGAAGGGTCTTGGCACTTTCTGCTTTCAGCATTTATGGTGCCAGAGGCACTGACCAGAAAATCTGCTCATCTCCATCAGCCCTTCTCATGTGCTCTGCTGGGGACTGAGCGTCCAGGCAACAGGTTTTGCCGTCCCTGTGGGAGGCAGACAGGAGTGTAGGAGCTGAGAGAGCATCATCAGGCTGCAGAACAGCATGTGCTAGGGTGGAGGGACACAGTTAGGAAGAAGTCTTTGTAAAAAAGAACACGAGGGAGCAAGAAGAGAGGTGGGCTGAAAAGAACTGAGGTAATGAGAAGCCCAGGAAACTGCTCAGCTGGATTCTTGGAGATATAAAGTGTTACGGATGTGGCCAGAAAAATGCATCACAGTGCATATTCATTTAATTCCAGGTAGCTTTGTGGGGATGGCAGTGGTGGGAGATGCTGTGTAGGCATTTTTTCCTACATTTCATATACATTCAGATGGTATTTCAGGCCTTGAAAGTGTGGCTGCTAAGCCACTCAACATTTTAAAGGTTGCTCAGCTAAGAAGTATAAAAAAAAACCCCTCAAATTTTAATCCTGGAAACCAGGAAAATAAAACAATGTTGGAAAATAAATAAACACAACACAATTTTTGGACACATTTTCTTTACAATTATTATAATAATTTTGGACATCCTACTAGAATGAAAAAAATCTGTATTGTACTTGAGACTCTGCTGATTTTTTTTAGCCTTTTAATGGTTTTACATAAATTCAGACTTCAAAAGCTTGGCATGAAGGAAGTTAAACTAGCAAAACAAAATTGTTTAATTACTGGTTTTTAGTAAGGTATTTTTAAAATTTCAACAGTATAAGCAGTTGGTATGTTTTATTCCAGTAGGATGTGCTATCTTCTTGGTCTGAAGCAAACAATTCTGTCATGCCAATGGGGACTATCACACTGCAGGCTGTGCCTGGAATGTTAGTTTCCACAAAGTAACACAAATCACTAGTGGTGCTAATTATTATCAACGTATTTACCACAAAAAAGCTGTAGCTATAACCATGCCAGAGAAACAGATTTAATTTTGTTAGACTTGAAAAAGCAAGAAACACTGCTAGACTAAAAGAGCTATTGAAGAGAAGAGACAGTAAGGCAGCTCTTTTTCTGCTTTCAAACAAGATTTAACTGCTGTTGACACAGAAAGTACAGGACATCTTTCTAAAGCAGGTCTGCACAGTAAAACATACTTGGGAGGGCAAATAACTAATCTTGTTAAAAGTTCTCCATAAAGCACTTTTGCACTCTGGAGATGTTTATCCTCTCACGCACTGGAGCTGTAGGTGACCTGAAGAGGGATCTGCTCAACAGAAAAAGCAAAGGAGGGAAAACTGAGCACTTAAATCTGTATGTCATTTTCTCTATTTTCTGTGATGATAGAGAAGAGCAGTTCTGGAGTAAGGACTTTCTATAGCACAACACAGCTGTTCTTTCTGATGTGTCCCTGAAAGAATTCACCATCTGGCACTGATGATATCACAGCCTGTTGCCATGGCACCATCATGTCATCACACATATCCCACACTCAGCATCCTTTCAGAGCAAGACAGTACAGTTGGCATGTCTGAGTCCAGCAGCCAGCAGAAAAAGGTGACGAGGACCACAGGGCCAGGACGCAATGACAAAAGCAGCTGCCATGAGCACACCCAGCTACAAGGCTTCTCTGAGGAGGTGCCAAGGAAGGACTTCCTTGGACTGCCCCCAACACCCAGGGCAGTGACACCAAAACAAGACCACAAACCAGCTGTGGCACTGCTGACCCAACTCTGTTGCAGAGCAGTATCAATGAAAACATCATGTTTTGCTCAACAAATACTTTCTTACTTTCTTGTCTCTAATGCAGTGTGGTCTGGCATTACTGGAAATCCTAAATTCATCAACACATAAAGAGAAAATGGATAAAAAGTAGCAAATACTACTACCTTCCCATTATGCAGTCTATTATTTATTTGATTGCTCTTGGTTTACAGTCCATTTCAGATTTATATTCTGCAGTCATGTAAGGATTAATCTGTTTGGAGAAACTCACAAAACTTGTGTGTTTCAAGTGCACTGCAGCATAACTGGCTGAAGTTTTAGCTCAACCTCACCACTTTTCATGAAAGGACAGCAGAAGGGGAGCATTCAGCTATTACTCAGCCACTTCATGGAATATGCTACAGACCAGAAATGTGGCCTTTGATGAGTTATTGCTTAAGTAAAAACATACTTCAGGCATTTATTTCTGTTACAACAGTAAGTCCCTGCCTTCTGTCCATGGGGAAGATATTACAGGATCTCACTTAATTTTAAAAAAGCCCAAGATACATAATCTGTAACTGCATTAACATTTTTTGCAACTCTCTGGCTAAGGACAACTTAAATTTGTGACGTTCCCGGTATTTTATTACACTTTGCAAGTGAGAAGCAGGCCCTGCAGTCTTAACAAGCAGATGTGAAGGTGACAGGAAATGGAATTTCCTAATTAGTTTCTGAAATGTATGAGCTGATGTGGTTGCCGGAGGTAGCAGAAACCAGACATGATGACCGAGAGCTTTTCCTGTCCAATACAAAGGATGGGAGTAACACAGCTCTGTGAGTATCAAAATTGATGAAATACAATGCACAGATTTTTTCGTGCTGGCTGCTTGTACAAGCCTAGACCAAAAGGGCTTACTGAATTTTGGGCCAAATAACAAATAAGCTGGGTTACATTAAACAGCTTAGCAGTAGGTGTCTTCCAACTTGACTGCTTTTGACCTCAATGACAGTAAACGTTGGTGGAGTTGAGTGACCAGATAGGAGGAGTTTCTGTAACTAGAAAAGAAAAATGCATGAGGTAGCTGAAAGCTGAACCTCAGGACTGGTATTTCAATCTTCATCTTCAGTAGAAGCATGTGGAAAGATTCTAAACATCCCTATAAACAGATCAGAAATCTGGTTATCTTCCTATGCCAACACCCAGTGGCAGCTGTCGAGGGGACATGAATAAAACAGTATTTTGTTACCCCTTCCCAGATTACAGACATCCAAAGACAGAGGTGTAACTTCTTTTTAATAGGCCCTCATAGACTTTTGCTTCACTTCTTATTGAGTCAAGAAACTGTTGCTTTTACTTAAAACAAAGTCTAAAAGTTAAGGAGGACCACTTATACTTCTATTTAGAAAAAATCCCTACCAATCCTTTCCACTTTTGTCATCCCTTCCTCCCCACAAAGGTATGTCTTTGAGATGGCTGTATACAACATGTGGATAGCAGTTATGTGTATTTTGGTTTTTCAAAAGGCTTTGCAGGCAAAAGATCTCAATGTAGTTTAGGGAACCAGCAGTGGTACTGGCATCATTAGGCTGAAATGTATTTTCTTTTCAAAAACTATGTATGTTTGCACTTTGCTTGCTTGCATTCTTAGAAGAAAAGGATTCATGATTAAAGGGGAAAAAATTTCTTCTGTGACTGTGTAATAAAATCCATGCACAGAGAATCTCAAGTCAGAGATTCAGTAATTCTCAGGAGAATTACTCCCTGCAAGCTCAAGAGAAGCAAGTCTTTCTCCACTTTTGGCCAAGCAAGACTGTACCGTTCCTGGCCTGTTGAAATTAATACCCGAGGCTGATGCCTGTACAACCAACTCCAAAGAATGGACTGAGTCCAAGCAATTCCTCTGCTATGATAACCAGGTCTCCAAGACAACACCCAAATGGCAGCATTATGGTCTGTAACCTACCCACCTTGAGCTCCTCTGCATGTGTCACTGTGTGCCAGCACAGCAATTCCAGCTATGTGAGAATACAGGAAGAGATGTGAAGCCTTGCACACTCTGGCTATAACCGCCCTTCAGAAGTAGCTGAGACTCCCTCACAGGCTGCTATTCTACCTAGAAAAGAGCCCATAAGAATTTATATCCTTTGGACTATCCATGCAGGAACACAGGAGACAACAGGTTAGACAAGGTAGACAGCTGATAGATTAGCACACTAACACGAAAAAAGATTTTTGTCACAGCACGAATGTATTATTTATCAAATAATACCTTTTCCAGGAGCTTACACTTTTAAGACACCAGAATGAAAACAGAGTTGGGATATTTCCTTTTGACAGACTGTATTTCACATTTTGGGCAATAATCTTGGCCCCTCTCTAACTCTTCCAGCCAAAATGGTCAGCCCAGCATGCCAAAAATCACACTTAAAACTCAAAATTCAAGCAGCTGACTCTGTGTCTTGCTTTTCTCAATTTCTACTCCTAAAGCTAAACTGCTATTGGTGCAACAAGAGATGAAGACACCAATATTTACAGCATATTTCATGTAATGAATGAGAAGCTTTTACAAAGAGAAAGACACAAGTGACCAAATCTGTATGTGTTATGTAATGTTTATGCTTCATAAAGGCTGTTACAGAAATTTAGGTTGCTTTTTATGAAAGCTTTTTCCAAGTGTGAGATGCTTGCAGCCAGCCATTAACGAGACCCCTGTCAAAAAGAAGGAACCCATAATGTTGATTGAGAAAGTGATGCTCATCAAAATGGTTGAATCTCTTCTCAGGTTGCCTATACACACAGGCACACTGAGCTGTCAGCTGCTTTATGGGGAAATAATTCTAAAAGAACAAGAGCTCTTAACAACGTCACCAGTGCATACAAGTAGGCATTTTTTCTTTTGGTAGGAAACAGATCATTGCTTCACTTGTATGTTACATTTATATTGCACCCATTCTGAAAGGATTTTTTTTCTCATTTCTTGTAAGAATGCTTTCAGTAGAAAAGACCTAGTACATTCTTCTCCTATCTTCAAAGCATCTTCAACCAATCACAAACTCTTCTCCTGAAAATAAGGCTGATTTGCATACAACAAATGAGGAAACCAGTTTCTGAAATCAAGACTGATTGGATGACAACTTGTGGCTTCAGGGTAATTCGATCTACTGGAGCTGGGAAAAGCTCACGAGAGACAGCACCACCAGCAAGTGAAGAATTCCCTTTGGGCAGGACTACACCAACAGTTGGCATAACTGAAAGCAAAGGTGCAACCTTCTGGACAAGGAAGAATCAAGTCTGCAGCACCACAGCTGCATTCCAGTCAAGGAACACTATCTTTGGGGGAAAGAAGTGTACATGTTCCCATGACTGAGGACTGCAGCATAATATGTGTGTGCAAGAAAGGTGAATATTACAGACAACTGAAGTGGCATTTTTGAGTTGCTGCTGCATTTCCTCCATGATAACATGTTTTTATGAGAGATACCTATTAGAAATGTAAAATGACACAGGAGATGGAGTAAAAGCACTGCAACAAAGAATTTCCAAGTTTCGCTGAATTACCGGCAAAATGGGAGATCTGGCCAACGAGCAGCAACGGCCCATCCCCTGAAAGAAGATTATTTGGCAGCAACTCTTAAGTCTGCAGTAGGGTGTTCCTCCCTTTCAGGCCTTAGTACACAGTTCCTAGGGAACGATTCATCCAGTTCTCTCTCCTTCTAACCTCATAGCATATTAAACCCTCTTAGAAATACTTTAAAGAACCGAAGGCAAGGAAATTTCTTTTATATATTTCTTTTTATAAATTTATTTTATATTTTATGCGAAGTAGGAAAGGAATTCAATGTTTGTCTTACATGAGGTCTCTACAAATACTTTTGGAGACCAGAATTTCTGCTTCTGCTAGCAGAACCAGCTGGATGCAGAATAAACCACAGCAAGAACTGGAACTTGTGCTGAAAAGTAAGAACAACCCATTCTTCCTTTTTTTTCTGAACTGAACTGCACAGGGAAAACACCATCACCACACTGGAAACATTTCAAATAGGAACAGAGAGATTTATGCATGCTAATCTGTGACAGGGTCTTCCCCCAGTGGATGCAGCAACCCTCCCATTCACTTTGCACCACACCATACATGTGTGGTATTGCCTGACATTGCTGTGAAAGTCCTGTCAACACTCCTCGTGCTTCTCCATATGTTAAAACCACTCCTGCTCTAAGTTCAATCTTCCTTAAACAATACATCAGCTAAAAGAAAGCTTTACCATCTAAGAACTGAAGTGTTCTAAGTATGGAAGTTTGTTCATATGAAAAATAAAAGTAAATTACAAGGTGTCAATAAGAAAATTTATTTGGTCAATGAAAGGAAACCCAAACAAAACATTGAATTTTTGACAAAACTCACCAAAAATGAGTGAAGACAAATGCAGGACTGTTAATAATCCTTTTCTCTCTCCTGTCTCACTGAAGTTTTTCAGATTAATAACACCAGAAATATGTCTTGGAAATTGGAGGCTTTTTAATTTCAGTGTTGAATTTAACTTCATCTCCTCACATCTAAAGTGAAAGAGGTGGAACTGGCATGGAAATGCTGCTTTGAAAAAACAGTAACTACTACTGAAAGCAAAGATATTCCAAACTGCACAGCAGACTTGCTTTGTTACAGCTGGCTCTTGCAGAGGGCACAGCAACTGCTGGGTGTATTACAAACTACACATGCTACAGAGAAACTCTGGATACTCAGTCTGCATGAACTGAAGCTAAAATTTTAGTTGTGATCTTCCTCTGTTGCCAGGAAGGCAGATGAATATGTTACTATTAAACCAGCAGAAGGTTCCTTTGCCCTGGCATGGAAATGCTGCAACACAAACTACAGCCCTTCAGCACACAATGGTATTTACCAGCAGAGCTTCACAGAGAATCCTTTAAAGTGTTCAGGGTACCATTTTCTAAGCAGCCACTGGTTTTGAGGGGCCAGTTTGGCCTCTCTTACACAAACCACCAGTGTGCCTCACTCCACCTGGAGAGCTATTAGTGGGGCAAGCACAACTGGTCAAAAGTAAAGAGTGACAGAAGCAGAACCAAACAGCCAGTGCAGATGGTTGAGCACACACGGAGGCAAATCACTGTGGAGATGGATGAGTACACATCTACTTGCTTATGTTTAAATTTTGTGTATGTCCTATGCACTTGGCCATTGGAAAGCTGCACCTAAAATGGACATAGCCCACAGGGCTACCTGGCTTCCACAGCTCCATACACATTGTTCAGATATAGCCTATCACTCTAATAAGCCTTCTTTAAAGCTTCAAGCCTTCAAGCTCATTGCTGCTTTTTATTAGAATGGCAAAAATGACTGTAGGCACTGGTCTCAGTAGTGCTATGTCCTCTTAAGTTTCTCTTCTGCTAAACAGATCTCTAACAGACAGGACCACATCAGGCTTCTGCCCGATCCTCCCACCCCTTCATTAAAACATTTTGCTATATAATGTTGCTTTAGAGTCAAACTCCTGCCAGACAAGTATCAGTCTGGAAGAAAAACTTCCTGCTTTATTATAAACCTTTGAAAAAGAATTCAAATGTCTGTGCCATGGTAATTTGATAAGTTGTATCTTGGCCAGTGGGCTCCTGGTTCTCAAAAAAATCCAAGATTAGCAGACATAACACTTTCAAGCTATGCTGTGTGAAACAAGATCCTAATACTACTACATTAAATAAGACTAAAAAATGGGATCACTCAAATTCCCAAACAGGAAGACCAGACAATTCCTAAAGTCTTTTTCTTCTCTGCATCACTTTAAGTTTTCCCAGTTCAGTGGGTATGGACATTGTTATGTTTCTTGCAAGCATGGTCAAGGCAAGTGGGTATCAAATGAGTGAGTTTTAGACAGGTTTTATATTCCTGTCCCTCCTATTACTACTTGACAACTGTATGTGGGTTGAATGGACTGTGAGCATTGCTGACAGACACAAAGAAAAAAAGGCCGAAGAAATACATGCTGCCTTGCCAGACTCTCCCCCAAAGCCCCAACCCAAAATTTGCAGTTTGTTCTTTCAGCAGCCCAACCTGAGGCACCTGACCCTATAGTTCTGCGCCACGTCAGAACACAGGCAGGTACTCACAGCTTAAGGGGAATAATGGGCCAGTATTTGGGCTGCTTTTTGTCACAGTTCCTATCAAAGATCAGCTGCATGGCAGCCTCCATTGCCTGGATTTTGGCAGCTTCAGCACCATACAGTTTCTTCATTTCTGCCATGCGCCTCTCCCCAGGTCTTTCTGTAGGCGGCTCCACAGAACGCTCCACCCTCCTGTACAGGTCTTGATCAGCCTCCACGTATGGGTCCTCAGCTTCCAGCTGCTGCTGCCTCCCTAGACAAAGAAACCATAGGAGATGTAAATTACTGGGCTATCAGCCAATCACATTTTATTTTAACTTTAAAAAATATTATATATTCATATTTTTGCTGGATCTAAAAGGCCAAAATCCACATGTTCTAGGATGCAGCTGCACTCATTTTGCATAAAGAGAAATTCCTACTCAATATCATTATAAAGCCAGGCTGGAATAAATGGGGAGAAATTAAGAAGGTCCTGGAATTGAATCCTAAAACTGTAGAAACCTCAGTATTAGTACTAGTAAGCAAAAATCAACATTGCTCCATTTCTCCCCAACATACACATGCCCCGAAAAAACTCAAACAACAAAACAACAAAAACCCAAAACATAACCTCCCTCCCCCTCCCAAGAAAACAGAAACAACTTAACCAAAAAATCCCAACCTTTTCCCCATACCAAAAAAATCTGAACAAAAAGGAGAACTGGTTCCAAAATAATGACTTAGCAGCTGAGAAAGGAAACAATGCACAGGACAATGCAACTTTAGCTGAACGATAGCCAAGAGAAAATGTAATCAGTTACTACTCTGTGAAAATGAACAAATGGGTCTGTCATGTCTGCCATTAAGTGCATTCAATGAAACACAGCTGTAAGCATTGTGTTTAGATAAACTGTCCAAACTCAGCCATTTCTCAAGACTTGCAAAGTTCAAAGCTGGCAGCCTTACTCTATTGCTTTGAAGACAAACAAAACAGCACCAACATAAATGCATGCATCAGGTCTTTTAAAGAGGATTTAAAACAATTCAAGAGGTGAAACATTTGGACCAATCTGTCAATAAAAATTCTCTGTGGTAAGCCTGATTAGAAGCAAGAACTTGATTGTGCACATCCAAATTTACCTCCACTTCCTGGGTACTGCTCTGATGAAACAAACAATGCTGTGTGCAAAGTGCTATACAAAACTCCCCTCTTATGGGGACATTTCTGTAAGAGGTAGAAAATCACCTGGCAGCTGAACTCAATAACAAATGACCATCCTCAAAACCGCGTATCAGGCACAGTTCACTACTATGACAGCAGGCGGGTTTTTTTAAACATCAAAAAGGACAGCGTGTCCACAGGTCAGGATGCATTAGCCACACACAAGACATGCTTCTCAGCATTTGGTGCCATGTACCTCTTCCGTCTTTCACCCTAAGGCAGAGATTTAGCTTCCACAACACACATGACATCTGCAAACCCTAACCCAAAGTTAAGTATCCTGACATTTCTGTGTCAAACATCTGCAGTTTCTTTTCATATTGGAAAGTACCGTACCGAGCAGCCAACTGACTGTCAGCCTTCCTAAAGGAATTATCCCCTGTACGTCATTCACAGAAAACAGATATTTTAAACTATATGATCAGAAGCTTCAGTTTTGGGATCTGTTTTGTCTGACAGACACAGAAAGCTTTTGTCCTATCATTTGAAACACCATTCACAGTTTTGTGTTGGTTGTCGAAGGGCTTGAGGAGTTATTAGCGATCTATTCCAGAAAGCTGTTTCTGTGATTCTGCTTTAAGGGCACACCCCTGAATTAGGCTGCACTGCCAGAATTCACAAGGAAATATACATTAGAGCCCATATGTGTTTTTGGAAGAGTCAGAATTATTTGGTGTCGGGCCATTTTATCCAGAAGGTCTGAATTAAAGAAACTAACATTGCCTAGAGAGGGCTCAGCGCTATGAGGACAAGGTATAGCACCCAGGCCACACCTTGAATCCCACTGAAACCAACTTCCTGGGACACCACACTGCCCACAACTACATAACATGCTTTTAAGCACAAACTTGATGCAAATTACACTGAATAGTTTCAGACAGAAAAAACCAAACAAGCCCATGCTGGCAAACCAATGTCTCCCACTGTAAATTACGCAGCAAAACTCTGGCAAGGCCATGAATTGAACCCGTATTTGTTAACTCTCTTGGGCCACAAGGACAATTCCTTGTAATTCTGTGTTGCCCATGGAAATTTTTCATTTTTTCCTTCCACAGCTGCACGCTGGAGACAGCTGCTTCCTTGCTTGTTTGCTGTAGAACGCTCTCTGGTAGCTCATTGCGTATACCGATCCTTAAGAAAAAATAATTTCTCTGGAGATAGATAATGAATTCTTCTGTTTGGAAATTAAATGGATCTCTAGCAGAAGCTTTATGATGGATGAGTGGATTACAGTTTAGTGTGCATCAATCTCCATTTCTCAGCACAGCGTAGCTCATAAATCTGTAGATCCTAATTGTAACAATTAAAATAATAATAGCAATTTAAATTCCATTGTCAGAATTACCTGATGAATGTCTGGAGTGTTTTACTTTACACTAATCAGATGTACTGCCCTTAACTTTCTAACCTGACTTCTGCTATTCCATAGCTACCTGTTAAAAAAATCCCAGAGTGATTGTATTACAGAGTTTTAGACACATAAATCAGGTCTAGAATCCAGGCAGAGGCTTGGGGCAGAAATCTGCTATAGTTTTTTGCACCAAAGGCTGAATTTGAGCATAGAACATGACAGCTGTTGCTGGTAATACCACTGCAGCGGTGTGGAATATGTTGCAGTTTCAGATCAGTTATTTGTGCAGAGATACTACTGTGACAAACTCCACAGCCATAGATAGAATCATAGAATGGCTTGGGCTAGAAGGGACCTTAAAGATCATCTTACTCCAACCCCCCTGCCACAGGAAGAGACAGTGTCCACCACACCAAGTTGCTCAGAGCCCCATCCAGCCTGGCCTTGAACACTGCCAGGGATGGGGCATCCAGAGCTTCTCTGGGCGACTTGTTCTTGTGTTTCACCACCCTCACAGCTGGCAGCACTATTTGCTTTTACAGACTACCAAGGAAAGAAGTCATGAAACTAAATGGGCATGTCAACTACTGCTTTTCCAAAAACAGTATTTCCAGCCAAACACAGACATAAGGAATCGATAACAGAGAAAGTATTGTCCTGTTGAGATGTACACTAAACTTTTTTTGATGGGGCAAGGGCTGGGAAGTAGAACTGCTGTAATTTCCAGCAGTCTGGATTCTATCCATTACTTCAGAGTTTACTTTAAAAACAATACAAAGCAGTACAACTTGAGCTAAATGTGCAACTACCTCTTCATCAAAAAGTTGACAACAAGAATCTGACAATGGAAATACAAACCAAATTATAAAATGTCTATAACCCTGAGCCTATGGAGACAATCAGAACTTCTCTGAAGCAAGCAACACATACACATCCATTAAGCAGATAGCATGATTTATCAAAACGCTAATTCTCAGCCTGCAGCAACGAAGTCCCCAGCTCATTCTCAGATCAGTTTCACATTCCAAATTCACAAGCCATTGGGCTGCCAAGTTATAAATGTAAAACAAGTAATTTTTACACAATTCTAAGTAGTTCCTCCTTCCACTTCACACAGACTAAAATAAACAGGCTTTCTTTTACAGCATTCATCTTCAACTACTGGCAAGCTTCCCCCAATCAAGGAATAGTATTTTGAAAACGTTCACAAGACAGGCAGGCAGCTGCAGTGGTAGTTGGTTCCTGCACAATGGGAAAGCATTGCTGACGTTTTCCCAGTTGGTCAGTTCCATTTCTTTTCAAAGATGCTCTTTCTTGAAGCTCTTTTCAAAATTAACTTATTCCTACCAAGTCCAGCTCTGCTGGGAAGTCATCGCTACCTGGCCAAAACCAGTCGGGACATCTTTTTCCAAACACAGTAAATAGAATTCGTTAACCATGAAGGAAAAAATCCAGATCTGTCATGGTTTGCCCCCAGTGTCCTGGGTAACCTAAAATGTTATTGTATTCCATATCTACCTGTGCCCAGGAAGTGTCTCTTTAAGACCCTGGATCTGGAAATGGAACCATGGGGCCAGCAGGTGCCAGTCTTTTTAAACTCAGGGTTGCTCAGGCAGAGCTCTCTCTTGCCTCATGGCTCTCACTCTTTGCCTTTTGTTCTTGCAGGCAGAGAGCTGAGGCAGCAGCGGTGGAGGCTCCCCTCTGGTTTTCTTTTGGGTTTCTTTTTATGAGGTAGGCAGGTATTCAGCCATCTCCAGGAGAGCAGGGCCTCATTATACATAATAGTGACTTGGGAAGACGAACTCCATCATTCCAAATGTCCCCACTTTACATACTGAGCATGATATCAGATGGTCTGGAATACCCCTTTGGTCAGTTGGGGTCATCTGTCCTGGCTGTATCTACCCCCAGTCTCCCATGCCTCCCCAACTTCCTCACCAGTGTGGCAGTAGGAAAAGCAGAAAAGGCCCTGGCTCTGTGTAGGCCCTGCTCAGCAATAACAAAACATTTCTGTATCATCAACCCTGTGTCGGGTGCAGATTCGAAACACTGCCCCATACCAGTCACTGTGAAGGAAATAAACTCTACCCCAGCCAAAACCAGCACACCTACCCAACTCATACTATGTCCCGAGCCATCATCAGTAATTCTAGGCTTTATGAAACAAAGTTTTCAATTACTGTTTCTCCCTTCACCACTTTTCCCACTTTTTATGGATGACTTTTAATCTGACGTGTACTAGCTGAAAAGAAAAGCGAACAAATACAGACAACTACCTCCATCCTCAGGGACTGCCAAAAGCAGGAGAAACAGTACTTAGTGTATTAGCCATTCAGCCTTCATACGCACACAAATGATCTCTTACATATTTTCAGCAAGACTATGACCTAAGCCCTTCAAGACATAAGCTATTTTCCCCATAGGTCCTTAAAAACTCAGATGTCTTGTTTCTCTTATTTTATAAAAAGGAATGTGCCACACACTTTTTGTAAGTTTGATCCACTTTACATTTCTTTCTTTCTTTGTAATATCCTTTGAGAAGCTTAAGTAGTAATAAAAAAAAAATTCCTGTCTGGAATTTATCCTTCTCTTATTAAAAGAAAAAAAACCCCAACAAAACAAATCAGGAAAAAAAAAACCAACTTCAAAACCAAAACCCAAATAAATTCCCTCCATGGAAGTCTCCATGGAGAGACTTTGCAACATTAAAAGGAGATAGAACTAGACAGGGTAATTATCTATGTCAGATTTTTAATGAAAGATTCATACCCAGCGTTGTGTCGTTTCTTGTACCATTTTTAGCTCTCAGTATTTATACATCCAACTCTCAGCTCACTGCAGCCAGTGATCATATGGCACCTGACAATGTTTCTTATTCAGACATTCTTCCCCACAGGTCTGTAGGTGCCCACACTCAGCAGCCCGCCATGTGCTGCCCCACACAATGGTAGGCATGGTAAGAGACCAAGGGCTTGCTCCTCCCAAGCGTTAAATGCCATTACTGACTTTCAGTTGCTTGCTTAGTTAGCACACTATTTTTCAAGGAAATACTGTACTTTCTCCAGTCTTGATGTCTTTTTAATTTTCCATGATTTCAGACTGACCTCTACCCTGTTCACATATTTGTCTGTTTATTTTAAATGATGAATTATTTTCTGTTACTGCTGCGTGTGCACTTTGAGAGCTTTTTCATCTTAAATGCTACCTGAGCTGATCTTGAGCAGCCCACACTAACAGTTAAAACCACTACTCATTTCTACTGATTAAAAACTCCTAGTTCTCTTTTTGAATGCCACTTCCCACGAACCTATCTGCTGTGTTAAGTGTTCTGCCCACACAGGCTTCTCCATGCAAAATGCCAGCTTCTTCATCTTCCTAGAAAAGCTAAATACCTTTACCATAAACCTACATAAGAGGTTTTTTTGAGGTGATAGAATCAGACCATTTTATTGTGCCCATACTTTCATGAACTGGGTATAACATAGGGAAAATCAAAATCTTTGCCTCAAGGAATTCCACCAAAACAGGGATTTAAATCAGGATTTGTAAACAGGATATTCAAGGAGTTTAATTTCTGCAGAGCTCTGGATTTCCAGAGGGCTGGAATCTCAAGTACTACTCTTTATCAAGTGCAAAGCTTTGCAGAACAAGAGTTTCCATCAGTGGGAGTCTACAAGATAAAAACAATTGTGACTTACCCCCACATCTGTAAAGATAAAATATTCTTGGTTGCTAAAAACAGCATGGTCTTGCTTGCTGGAGGATTCCTATGGAACACTAAGTAACTTACAGAAATTGTGGAAACATGCTGAAAGAGAATGATGATTTTATAGCAGAATGAACAGCCTCATTCTAGATGTAAGGTGGTTTGGGGAAAATAGACTTCTTTTTCAACTTATTCTTAAATTTAAAACTTTGTGCTTGCAAAAGATGCGACAAAAGGATTCCCCATGACAGCATGTAACTTTCCCATTTTTAACAGCAGTCCAATCTCTAAAGACAGCTAGGCCTTATCTTACTATGCCAGCAGTCTCATCTATACAGAAAAATCAAATACTGTAGCTGACTGGAAAACACTAATTTGGAATAAAACTTACTTTTGGTGGGAGTAATTGCCTGCAATGTTAAGCTTTCAGTCACCATGAAAGAGAACTACCAAAAATGCTGAGGATATTAAAGCCCTAAATATCTACACTGACAAATTTTCCATCTGCTAGTTGAGGAGTGAATGAGTTAAAAGAAATGGACTATTTCACCACATATATCTACAAGCAATGCAATATTCTCAAGAAAAAAAGAAAACTTTCTCTTACAGGCTTTGAAGTAAGAGCAGATGTGATTCCTTGGCAAGCTTGTGGCAGTCTGAAACCATGGTTCCATGGACATTTTTCCTTCCTCAGCTACAAAAGCAGCTTATGCAATTTCTGCTCTCCTCCCTTAGCTGCGTGCTCCAGATCCCAGGCCCCTCACAGATGATATTACAATTGTCTAAGGGGCAACACAAATAATCCTACAAAAACAAAACAATCCCCCCAAACAAACAAACAAACCCCAAAAACATTGTATTTAATTCTAGTACAGTTCAGTGCTCTGGAAACACCAGAGCAGGAGTGAATGTCTAGGAAGAAGAATTGCCTAGCCTGACTTTGGCACCAAGATGTGTTTACTGAAGCACAGCTCAACTGAAACCTATCGGTAAGAGCAGGAAATAATCTCAGGTAGGCGAGTGCACTCCCTCAGACAGACTCGGATGTAACAGGCTGTCTAAACAGACAGCAAATGGACTTTGCAAATCTGAAGTACTCCAATACCTTCTCTTTCGCTCTTTCAATTTTTCTACACATTTTGAAGATGACAGCTCTGGAGAAACAGGGCAAAAGTACTTACCAACACAGCAAGTGGAGAACAACTACCTTTGAAATAAAAATTAATAGAAACCAAGGAAGCAAGATTAGAACGAAGGTGTTCCACTTTCAGGTTTGCTACTTAGTGGTATGTGTCACTCTCAAGTTAATTAACCACATGCCTCACTGTAATTAATCTGTAAAATGAACCTAATAATTTAAAGAATTAATTATCTCACATTATTTTGTTATTTGCATTACGTAACTGACAGAAAGTTATACAGCTAACCGGAGAATAAAGAAGCCAATTTCTGTTTTAGAAATAGGATTAAAACCCAAGAAGGATTGTTGTGTGGTCTCCAAAACAAACTGCCAAGGATCCTACACAGAAAGAATATAAGCCTTCATGTCCATATTTACATTAGCACTAGGCTACACTGGTTACTGCCCAGCTAAACATCAAATCACCTTTCTTTTATTTTCTTCTATTACCTTCCACAGTGAAACCCTCAAAAAGGAGTATTTTTAGCCTAACCAGAAAATGCACTGAAACAATTAAACCCCAAGAACATGAAACAATCAGTTAGTCAGTGGAACTTCAAGTGAAAGCCTGCTCTAGAAATTTGATTGCTCTAAAAGTAATTCATAATCAGGGATTTGTTGATGAAGGCTAGAAAACACAGAGGTGAGCCCCGTGCAATCAGGGGTCTGTATCACAGCAGAGGCACCAAGGTGTCTGTACGCTGGTGCCATCTGACAGAATTAAACTGATAGGAAGTTGCTGACCGACCACTGCTTAGAAATTAGTACAGGATCAGGCACTGGCAGCTGCCTCTAGTAAGGATCAAGTCTACTTCAATAAGATTAAATACAGACCAGCTGACTCTGCACTCCCATCCCCCAAAACAACTCCAATCTGTCACTGATGGCAACAATGCTGACACCAGACAAAGACAACACTGCCAGAGTAAACAGAAGGATTACTTAAATCTATATATAACTATGTCTTCACATACATTTATGGTACAGTCTGAGGAAACTGAACAAGGAAATGTTAAAATTTAAGTGTTACTTTAAAAGCAAACCAGAACACTGAAGAAACATGAGTTTCACAATAATTTTTCATGTCTGCCCTGAATAGAAATTAAACTCGTGCACTTGGAAGAACATGTTTCACGATGCGCTGAGCCTCTAGACAGCGAAATAATACTGAGTTTGGTGCTTTCAGAAAAAAAGAAAGAAAGTAGCCTGTGTCAGTCTTCTAGATCAAACTCACAAATTTGAACTTCACACTGAAATTTCTTTCTTGACTCCAGACACACTACAGTGCTGAATTCAAGTTTGGTTTATTGCTTGATATGAGAAAGCTACTTTATCAAAAACACTTGAAAAACTTTTTCTTTGGAGAGCAACCTGCAGCCATGTTGCTGATTTTCTGGAAGGAAGTATACTCAGGCTATGAACTGACCTTTTAGTTAACTGGCAGGTCCACAAGTCAGTATTACCACAGACATGCAGAATTAAATAACAAGGTCTAATCCAGAGAAAATTAATTTCAGCAAGTAAATACGCTCTTCTCCATGCTGCTAGTAAACTACGTGTGCTGCCTGACCAAGCATTTGGAGACATCTGGAAAAAGGGTCATACTAAACAAATCAGTGAAACACATCACAATTTGTGAAAGGAAGGGCTGAGTGGTAGCTTTGGAAACATAAGTTTACCTATGACCTTCTGAATTTCTCATTGCTCATTTCAGCACTCTAGTAAATTAAATTAAATATACTTAAACACATAAGGGTAATTGCTATGCCCAGCATTAAAAACACAAGAAAAAACATTGGGGAAATATGCCAGAAGAAACCTGCAGATGTGCATTTATTGTACCTTCCACATAATAGGAACGTTTGACTTCAGAAGTAGTTCCAGGGTTTGGTGCTGGAGCATGAGTCTGAGTACTCTCTTTCAAAACAGACAGCTGGGATCCCACCTGGCAGAAAGTTAAGTTGTACTTCTTAGCACTTGGGAGCTCCCTGTCTCCTCTCTGTCACTTCAAAAGGGTAATTCATACATGAATGAAGTATTTCAGTGACTTTACATGATGAAGACTTTACATGAGGAGAGCCACCAGACTAAAAGTCCATCTAGTCTGACAGCCTGCTCATGACAGAGCAGGCGTCAGTACCTAACGCCAAGGGAAGGATGCAAAAGCAGGGAATACAAATCCCTACACATCACCAGCATCACCTAGTAGAAATGGAGAGATCAGGAAAGTGCAGATGCTTCTTCCTGCACTCCTCCAAAGCCAGCCAGCTGCTCTGTGATCTACCACCTCAACACCTCCTCAATCAGCGTGTTGCACACTATGCAATCTTCACAGTCTGGACTCTTCTACATTTACCAGTGGCCAAAAACCCCAAGGAAATGACAACTGATGAATTTTAAAGTGAGTCTTCCAACACTCTGTTCAGCAACCACATAAGAAATTGCAGACCTTCTAGAAACCAAGGTATTCTGCAAGACTTGTACAAAGTGAGAACGGCAGCATTGGTTTTAGCATTTGAACAACCACAGAAAAGTTGAGGCGCAGCATGCTCTTTGGAGACCTACATTACTTGGCAAAGTTACTACAATTTCTGTGAATACAGAGCTGCTACAAATGAAATTAAACCCAGGAGATTCTTATCCAGCTAAATTTGAACAATAACACTCAGTGGTGTAACACCCTTGTTATTTATTTCAGTAAAAATATCCATTTAAGATTTAGCCTTCATTTTTTTACATTACCTCTGTGATTTCAGTGTACCAGAGCAGTGTTCTGACAATTTCAGACACGTGTCCTTGAAAATATTGGGGGAAATTCCGACAGCTACATAAACAGCTTTGGCTACTTTGGAGGCCAGCAACAACTGTAACAATGGTAACACAGATGAACAGCTGGACTGATATGTACTGGGTACTTCATAGGGTTGCAGCACAAGTGTTTCTCAGTATGTTGCCACACCAACCTTCTCTATTTTTCTGAGCGACAGGGAAATGCTATCACCCCTGTATTAAAGGTCAAAATAAACAGAAAATGGACACAAATTCCTAGAGCAAGAGGTGTTCTAGATTCCTTGGAGTAAGCTTCACAGCAAATGACATCACAAGGTGGCACAGGTGCTCAACCCAGTCACTGGGAAAGACAAGAGGGACAATGTTCCCCTGTATCCTTAGGGTTTAAGATGTATCATCCTTTGGGTATAAATGACTAGCTTTTTTCTTCCTGGAAGGCATATGTGAATGACAAAAGACTATTACTTGGGATATTTGTTTCTGAATTCCACCTATGCCGAAAGCTTTTGCGGATCTAGTCCCAAGTGGCACACCCAAGGCTGTGACAAAGTCTGTACAGGCCACCCAAGCCTGAGATGGGTGGCCTAACAACCTCTGCCTGTCTCTCTCACTTGATTTTTAGCATCCAAGGAAATGAGTTTTGAAATGACCCAGGCAGATGGAAGTCTCCAAACTGTCAGTTTCTGCCATGCCAGCACCCACATTTCCCTAACGACAAGGATGTGAATTCCATCTGGATGCTTCTGATAAAACTGAGGCACAATGAGAGATGCTGAAAAGCAAATGATGCCTCTGCAGTCTTGGCATTAAACAACACCCCATTAAAACTAGCAGGGGTAAATTACGTGTCTCCAAGCAAATCTGTCTGTACATGGGATTTGCTTTATAACAGAGAGACCTAAAATGTGTAACACTCAAGGGATTTTGCTGGCATGCTCTGTTGCAACTTCTGAGCAGATTTTGTAGATCGTGAGTGTAGAAAGCAGGTATCATCATTACATCCATTTTTACCTTGGTCTCTGGCATTTGCTTTTCACTATTACTCCAGTGCTGAAGGCCTTGAAACTACACATTTGCTCTACAACAAAAGCTCCCCCAGTAGATACCAAAATAGGTTGTGTTAGAAAACACTTCATAGCCCACAATGTCACTGTCCACTTACAAGGCTGCAAGTATCACACTAAAGGCAGGTGAATTCAGATTTATCAGCAGAGATCTGAGATACAGCTCTCTCCTAATAAAGATCATTTAGAGATACAGAAATGCTGCATGTGGCACCCAGATGGAACCAGTAATGGAGGAATTTTAGGGAAAAGGTAAAAGTGCATAAACTGAGAAGACAGACTGCCCAAGCTGAGTGATTAGCACAGAGATGCTTTTATGCCACTTTTCCCTAGAGCTGTGTCTGTCAGCATGGTCTCACCTGCTCTTTTCCACAGCAGCTGCAGCTGCTTTCCCAGGCTTCCCTGCAGGGACAAAGAATGAAGAGGAGACTAGAGGAGCCACTCAGAGCAGCTGTAGATGCTAATGGAATAAGCAAGCAGGCAAACAAACCTGCCTTCAAAAAATTACCAGCACCGGTTCTGAGTGTAAGTAGTGTCTGCATCTTCCCACACCAAACTGTTTCCACATGAAGCAATCTTCCATAACAGCATTCTGAAAGGAATTTTTGCTCTTACAACAAGACTGGGGAAGGATTCCTTGTTCCACACGTGGACTCAGCCCTGGAGCCCACCTCTTGGTTCTTCGCTAAAACTTTGCAGAGCCCAGATATGTCACAGCAATACCTTCAATCCTTGGAAACCTCATGGACACAAAACAGGCACTGACACTCTGTGTGATCGAAAACTGAATTACCACATCTATTTTCTTTGTAAAGAGAAAATTCCAACGGCTGATCCATCAGAGCAAACTACTGACCTGTTTCCATGGGATCCTTTCGTAATCAGCAACTACCAAGAAACAGTTATCAAATGCATCTCAGATGGTGAGGGACAGAACAGCTGAGAGGAGCAATGACTTGTCTCTCCTATTTTTATTCTTGTATCCTCATGACAAGTCCAGTCAGAAAGAATTTTACCACAGCACAGATCTACCAGGGAAACAACAATACAAGATTACCAGACTTGTCTTAGTGACTCATGAATAACTTAGGGATAATAGCTTTCTGGGAGAAAGATTAGCTCAAATTCTGTATTTGTTCAACAAAGATGTTGTCAACAAGATGCATTTTGGTCACAGGGATGACAACTAAGTTAACTGTTAAGCAAAAGGTCTAAAGAACAACTATCTCAGATCATATTGTTCATTATTCTACCACTTGAGGCTTTTGCTTACTTCCTGCCAAGGTACTCAAAATCCCTTATAAAGATAAATAAACGGAACCTTTTAACAAGCCCCCTAGTGTATGTACTGTCTCACTACAATAAGAGGAACACATTAGGCAGACAAAGGGTGACAACTTAAAACACAGGTTCTGAAGTTTAATACGTATTTTCATATTAAGACAGCATTCTTCATTTCCATCAAATGTAAGAGGAAGTAGAGGTGTTCAACACCTTGGCATTCCTCTTAAAGCAACAGCTACACTACAGTCACACTAAACCACATGTGCTTCTTTTCCCACACTCCCAGCTTTAAACCTGCTGTAACTCAAATACCAGTATTCCACAGCATGCTTAGAAACAACTCAGACCAGTACAGCCACTGGCAGATAGGGAACTGGCATTCCAGGTCCCAGCTCCACCCAACTCTCCAGGCTGCACACATGGGAGCCTGGTCCACAGAATCCACAGATGCATCCTAGGAGCTGAAACCTGTGGCATCCCTTAGCAGAAAACAAAAATCCTGGCCTTGTTCTTGTGTACCTTCATGGGTTGCCAACACTGTCAAACAGGCTCAGCCTGAGGCATGTACAAATAAGAAAGACTTCACATATAATTTCCAGATATTTGTATTAACTCCCCCCCAACTCTCCAGAGCACACAGCAGAGGATATCCATTTCTGACTGCCTCTGGTCCAGTGACACCAAAAGTGCAGTTTCCTTGGCAGCATCTCGAGCTTTCTAATGTCTCTCTTTCATTACTTCCTGCAGCAGCAAGACATAGGTTCACACAGCAAAGCTACACATTCTCCTAAGCTCAAATGCTGTCTCTAGCATAGGATCCAAGGACATTTTCTTGACTATCACATATCTTACACATGGCTGTGTTTACAAATTGATACTCTTTGTATAAAGATAACCTTGTCTGTCATGAAGCAGATGTAAAACTGTGCCCAACTGCTGCTCTTCAGACTCTCTAATTTTGCGAGAAGAGATTTTCAATATTAAAGTTTCCAGAATTAGAGTTTTCAGTCTTAAAGCAGTGAAAATTGTGGCACTTTTCCTTGTTTCTCTAGTAAGGAGGCATTTTCTCAGTTGTTCCAGTTGCTTCCAGTACTGAATAACATTGCCTCTATGCTGGACACAGTGTGTGCACTTGAGAAGATTCTGCTGCTACACAACAAAAGGTTCAATCATCAGGATCAGAGATGTGGTACAAAAGAAGCAACTTTCACATTGCTTCTTCAGTTCACAAAAAAACGTGTTTCAAAAGCATCTCTCAAGCACCCACACATATTGCAGAGAGTGCTCTTATTTCACAGGCATTTCTCAGAAGCTTCAGCAACTCAGCTTCTAAAGACTGTGGCTAAAGTTCATGCCAAACAAGGCTTTTTGGTTTGTCAAAAAGTTTGTCAACCAAGGCTGTTAAAGCCGGGGAAGTCGAGCAGATATGTAAAAGTTCACCATCCACACTGCTTGGACAGTTAAGGGTAGGGAAGAATAAAGAAAAAGAAATTGTGAGGACCAGGAGTCTTTAGTTCAAGAATTTGAGCTGCAGTCTTATGAAGAAAAAGGCAGATTAAAAACAGGAAAAAACATTTACCAAAAGGAAAATATGGTGGCAAAACCCCTGGATCAAAGTCTATTTTCCACAAGGCATGCAGGCCTTAAACAAAACCAAAAGCTTCATGGATCTGGTATGATTCAAACAAGTTACAAAACATGGAAAATTCCATTACTTCCCCTCTTCACAGAAGAGGCAGAGGCAATTATCATCTTTCAGAGAAAAAGAAACCTGAGGGAAAAAGCCTACAGATTGCAGTTTTGAAACAAACATCTTCATTCACCATTTCCTTTCATTTCTAAAAAAATATTTTCCATCTAGCATAAAAAATTTTAAGTCGAGACATTATTTTTGGGAAAAGCTGGAGGGTATGTGTGGGCAATACAAACAGAGGCTTTAATGGAAAAAACTAGTCACAGCATTAACAAATGACAGACTATTATCCTTCGGTAATGAACTGACATGATGGTACTTTCCCTTCTCGGTTTTCAAATAAAGGATTCTGTCTGTGTCCTGTTAACTACTACAGAATGGTTCTCAATGTACTTGCAATGCTGTATTCACTCAATTATAGCAGCGATTTTCTCTTATATGCAAAAGGAAACAAAGAAAAATTGTATAAGGACAAACTACATGTTTCCAAGGCTAAATTTAAAAGTGTAATAAATATGTGCAGTTAGACAATTTACAGAACTGTTAGGTTTGTGAATCTTCCTTTCTTGGTTTTTGCCCTTTTAATTCTTGCAAATGTAAAAAAGTGACTTACTGCATTCTGTCCTTCACATCTAGGATGACTGAAGAATCTGCTCCCATACCTAGGTCTGACAGGTATGATAACCCAGGAAAACAATTTCATGCTTTTCAACTGCCTGAGGGAAAACTTAAATGCAACCATAAACATTCCCAAGATGCAGAATCTATCTGGATCACCAGCTACATGAAGAACCAGAACGACAGACGAGCCTGACAAGAAAACCCTCTAAAAAAAGAGAATCACTATATAATTATGATTGCATATGAAGAAACAAATGAAGAGGAGTTAAAACTGTCTGTAAGGCATATTCACCAAATGCACCATCTATCTAAAATATGAGGTATGTCTGTAGTGCATTAGTATGTCTGAGTTCATAAAGCCTCAGCAAAACTTTGCTCATAATTACTTCTGGGCATTCCAGGAACACATAATTGACAACAACACATGATACAATATAAAAACTAGTAAGAAATTGACGTGACTTCAGAGACAAAAAAAAGATTGTTTTAGAAGAGGTTGGTTGTGAACTGTATCACTGCAGAAGTGTTAAATCATGCAGCAAGTTTGCCAGTTTCAAAGCCCTTACTTTGCAAGTCAGCCAATCACTACAAATGCCCACGGTGAAAACAAAACAAAAAATCCTACAGAAGTTAGGAAATCTGCTTGTTCTTCGAGCTAGTGGCAGCTACCAAGAAACGAAATAAATCTTAAGTTTTCTTCTTTGGCTAGTCTGACACAAGGTCATTCTCATCTTTGAAGCTTTTCTCTTTGCAATTAGCATTAAGGCTTGTATGTCACCATCTAGGCTCAAATGCCTTTCACAGAACCATGGAATCACAGAACCATTAAGGTTGGAAAAGACCTCCAATATTGAGTCCATCTCATTCCCATCTACACCTCAGGCCTATTTAAGTCTTTCACAGATAAAGTTTGCAAGATCTTATCCTCTGATGTCTGTGATCATTTACCTCCAGCAAGCTCTACATTAGGCATTGTAAGTGAAGAGTCTGACATCAGCTAGGATTCCTTTTAATGCATTTGATTCTCCTTCTACATGCTGATGAGACATCTATGGGTCAGGTGTGGGAACCAGCCATATCTCATTTGAAAAATCAAGACTCATTACACATGTCCAAAATAGCTGCATTAATGCTGCATAGTATTTCCTAATTTTGGACGGCTAGAAAAACACGAAACTAATGGAGATCATACTTCACAAAGATTAGAATTCCCCTTCCTATTTGCCCCATTGCTGCTCTGTTCCCTTGTGACTCACACTTCATTAAGTTACCCATAAACGTGAATTAAACTCTTGCAAACTCTTCTTTTAAAAGAAGAGCAAGGTGTGTGTCTTCGCCCAAGTGAGTATCAGGGTGCAGGGGTCAGAGGATATGAATTCCACCTGGAGCCCCTTACTGATGCCAGAAGAAGAAAACATGAGACACAGTCTTCCCCTTAATGTTCCCTAATGACGGGCTTTTGCTTTAACTGATCAGCGAGGTCTCTATTGGTATTCCACTGTGGCACACCCGAACAATCTCATTCTTTTTAAAGGCTACGTAAAACTCTCGCCTCACCCTTACAAATGTCTCTTTCATACATGGAGGCCTAAATTGTAGGAATTATTGAGGTTTATGCTACCCAAGTTTCTCTCTAAATCTGCTCCTAAGGTAGGCATGCTCAGGACATGCAGTTTGGGATTAAAAGGAAAAGGCAGTAAAAGAAAAAATACTCAAGTAACTGTGGGTTTCTTTTGCAGATGCATTATCTCAGTCTTCTCAAGCATCAGTACAGAATGACAACTGTTCTTAAACAGTATGAAAGATATGATATAGCATCATTATGGATTGCTTAATGAACCTCTAAATCTAATTTTGTTCATAAACAGAAATCAGGGAAATTAATAAAACTACCTCTTAAAGTAGAGTAGTAGTGCCTTCAACACGGTCTCCGTACCAGCTCGTTTCCTCACCATCAGGAAAATAAGGATTTTCCCCTCCTCCTGCTGCTTATGTTTCTTGTTTTGAGAAACTTCAACAGAATAGAAGAATTATTCTATTCTCCTTTTCCCTCACCATGCAAGAAAAAGTTATTTCCGAACAAGATCATACTGTATTTTTAATTACTCAGAAAATTAGCATTTAAGGAAGTACCATTCACCCCAGACTTCTACATCACTTTTAAATTTCATTTAACTCAAGTACTTGTTCACTTTTTCATGCTTTGAGGAATTATAGATGCTTACTTAGTACTATCCTCACTTTATCAGGGAAGCTACTAAAGAAACTGAGGCATGCAGTAGTGAAAGACCAGAGCCTGCTTGAATTTGCATGAAGATCTGCAGTAGTGCCACTGAAATGCATGGAGTTATACTCATCCAGAACTAGGTTACTACACAGCACACAGCAGAGACCAAATAATTTCAAAAGGCTCCAAGCACCGCTGTGGTGGAAGGAACAAAAGTAAAATTGGTATTCTGAGTCACAAACCTCTTCCCAATTCACCTGCTCATCATAAAGAATCAAATCATATTTTTAGAAGGAGCAGCCAGTGAGGGGTCAGGAAGAGACGAAATAGCTTTACCAAGGTCATACAGGATATTTGCAACAGAGAACATCTCTAAGCCCTGATTTCCCAATTTCCAGGATACCACCTTATATCAGTCACAAACCTTTAAACACCACTAATCCTAATAGTTAAAATAAATCAAAATAAATGTTCTGCATTCCCAGAAGTAGCCCAGTGTCTTAAAGCATCATGTACCTCATCAAAGAGCATTTCAAGAGAGAACACTAAGCTGATTCTGCAAATGAATGATGAGAAAAGGATTCGTGTCAGGCATGAAAGGAAATAAGTGTGCTAATGTCTTTACAAACAATTTGATGGGTGTTAACGTCTTTGAAATGGGTATAATGCCTCTACTGACTTTGGGCAGCAGGTTCGTTACTGGAAACAGACAGCTTGGCTCCTGGGGTAGACAAGGCTCCGCACAAGCCTCAACTTCTGAACTTTGGGGTAAAACAGTAGGTTCAAGGGGGGGATATAGGTTAGGCGGTTCAGGGAGGCTGCACCTTCCTAGTACCACAGCCAATGGGGAAAGGAAGAGGGCAACATGTGGCCGGGGGTTAGGGTAAAAGGGAGGCTGTGCCCTCCGAAACCTCGAGAGAGAAAACCCACGGGCGTGTGCTCTGGTGAACTCTCTCCCTTTATTTGAATAAAGTTGAAGGACTCCTCTGTCTCCTTTTCGGACATCAACCTCTGGCATTGGTGGATTTCCCTGACAGGCACTACCACAGAGCTCCTTAACTCACTTTCCTCTGCTAACTACATTAACTGTGCACCACACTGATGAGAAGTGTGAAATTGTGTTGTTACAGCTCACCCTCTGATACGTGCTGATCAAAGAACTTAAACCACTTTTTCTTTCCCTTCCAATCATTGGCTTTATTATATGTTTTTAGAACATTGTCTCTTTCAGAGCAGTGGAGAAAGCTCTATTAAACATTCATTCTGGGTATTTCCTACTGGAGTCATGAGAGGAAAGTTATTTTTATCATGCTGCTTTCTTAAAACAGATAAGAAATTTATCTGCAACATCAGTATGAGTAACAGGTCAATGAAGTACAGAATAATCCTTTACTTCTTTTAAGAATTTCACAGAAACGAAGATGACCAATACCTCAAAGGATCAAGATCTGAGCAAAATCGTAAGGCTTTGGCTTGCACTCCCTACCAAAGGACCTGGGTCCAGATCAAGATGCAAAACAAAGAGAAACCTGTGGTATGGTACAGAATGTAGACGATGCAAGGGAGAAGAAAAGGGTAATGAAATTTTACTGTCCAGTTAGCGAAAGAATAACAAACAAAATGGCTGCTCCATGCTATAAAATACATTGAGGCTTACTCTAGCCTCCAGTGATGTAGGGAGGCATTTCCTGTGGGTTCCCCCCTCAGACATATAGCACATTAACTAGATTTAACATAACAATTCTGGAGCTATTTTCCTCAGCACTGAAGATTAATATTGTTTTCTGCACAGAAGTGTTATTCTCTTTGCAGTCATAATTTTCTCTCTCTCTCACCGAAAACTTTCAAATATTTTCTGAAACTTATTTCTGATGCGTGGTACTTCAGTGCACCCATCAGTTCTGCCTATTTCATTTTGGTTGGCTTGCTCACTTGCAGTGCCTGTTTCTGTGAACTCTTACAAAACCTGTAAATGTTGAAGCCATCCAGCACTCAATGTTATGGCCACCAAATACCACAAAACACAGAAGAAGCATAGACTTACGCAGTTCTTCTCGGTGCCTCTCCGTCTCTGCAAAAAACTGGCGAAGCTCCTCTGTGATCTCCATATTGCTCAAGTCATATTCTATCTCCCCTTCAGACTCGGAGTCTTCCTCCATTTCAGAGTCCCTTTCAGCATCTTCTTCCATTTCGGAGTCCTCGTCAGCATCCTCCCTCTCCTGGTAGGCACCTGTGTACTGCTGAGCTCCGCCATGATATGGAGCTCTGACATGCGGTCTATAGCGGGAAGAATAGTTTTGGGTATATGGGAGATCATTCCCACCCCAATCTGAGTAGAGGCTGCTTGGAGAGGCTGCAGCAGGATGCCACGGATGCCAGGGCAGGCGATAAAAGGACTGCATGGCTTTCCTGTAGGCTGTCTGGTGCCTACGCATCCAGCGCATGGCTAAGTCATAGTGCCTCCAGTACCTCGCGTACACTTTCTGAGCGTACCATGGCTCGGTGTCTTCCTGTGGCCAAAACACATGGGGAGAGGGAAAGAACACAAAATATCAACCACACACCACAACATCAATGCTCGCCCCCAAAAAGGGGTACAAAGAGAGAGAGAAACAAAGAGTAATTGAGGGGAGCAACTAAATGCAAGCACAACGCTGCCTTTTAATCCTTAGTCATCCTTTACCTGTGATAGAACATGGAGATTTGAAAAACAACATGTGTGAGCACAGTGCACGTGCACCACACCTCATTACTCCTACAAGAGACTGTTTTCGCATCAACAAAACTACCAGTGAAGAACTAGAAATAGAGAAGTTGTAGAGTCTAGAAGGTATTTTCCAAGTGTTCATGCTACTACAGTGAGAATCAGTTCTTTTTAGGAAATACGCTGTGTGGATATATTCCACAATTCCTTAAACACTCACATGAGTTGTAAGAACTGAATCACTCCAAGGTGTAGATATTGCAAGCTATACCTGATTTCCAAATTCACAAACAGAAAACACAAGAGATTAAAATTCCTCTGTATTAAACAAATGCATTCATTTTATCCAGTAACATATTTCCTCCATCTGCCTGCCAAAGTTTCTCAGAAAAGGTCAAACAGCAATTCAGGCAAGTTCATATATCCACCATGGCCTCAATCAAAAACAAGACCGTATTTAGGCAAATGCAAGCTGCCAGTAAATCTCCCTTTTGTATCCATCACCAACCAAAACACGAAAAGAGGCAATAAAGTGCCACTGATAAAGTACAGAGAAAAACAGTTCTATAGAAGGAAACACACACCTTCTCCTGTCTTCCAGCTAATCTTAGTTTTCCTTAAAAAAGCTTCATGCTGTTCAGATTTTATCAGGAATTACAAAGCCACACAGTCCCTCTAGCCTTAAGCTCCCTTCATACAAGCCATTTCATCTCCCCCCCCATCCTACTCTCAAAAAGCAGGATAATAGAGGGTCTTAAAAAAAGCCATAAAGTAGACTAGAGCCTAGAACAAGTAAACTAAATAGAAAATATTTTCTCCCTTTCCCTCATGTCTTGATTTCCATAGAAAATCTTTTATCTGGACTAAAACAGAATGCCTCTACTTTAAATTGGAAAATTTTAATTAAGCCATGTTTTGGCAAACACTCAAAACTATGGCAAAACTAGCTGAGGTTTTCAGAGATGAATGTAACATTTACAGTTCTTTATTAAGGTTGGGGTTTTGTTTGTTTGTTGTTTTTTGTTTTCTTTTCTTTTAAGGGCATACAGGACAAAAATCTTTGTCTGTTTTCTTGATCTGCACTGGCACCATTTGGTACCCTTAAAAGAATGATTCTCTGGGGAAAGAAATCCCAAGGCAAACCAGAAAACTCAAACCTAAAAAATACTTTCCATTTAACACTATCCAGAGAGGTTAATTTATTTTACTTATGTTTGTTTCCACTTTCTGGTTCTCAGACAATAATGCAAATGCTAATGAGTTTGGACTAATAACTGCAACTCTCATGATACACTTCTTTCTGGAAAATGGAGCCCATCATTCCATAAGAGATCAATGCTGTTATCTTTTTAAGATCATTGCTAAGTGCTCTCAGAATCAACATACCTTCACCTAATAGAGCACATAAAGAAAACCCTCCACAACAAACTTGCATTCCTTAAGGTATTCCTGATCAAAACCTGCAACCTATTTGTGAAGGGCTGCGTAGCTCAGCTATGTGATTTAAAAGTGCAGACAACTTATCTTTCCTGAAAAGAAAGAATTCATGGAGATGAAACTTCACTGTTATTCTCTTCTTGGTCTAACACTGCACTGCTACACCACCATGCATTTTGGAGTATTTATTCCCAAGATGAGTGGGTAGAAGGAAAGCATCTGCCTTCCATATGGAATTTCTTTGTCCTTAATCATCCAACTACCTAACAGCTAGGATGAACAATGTTTTATTTACTGCTTCCCTTTGCTTAAGAATGTCACACTGACTCCTCATCCTTCAGCAGACAGATGAGAATGTCCTGTTATCAAATCTGACACATTAACAGGTTACTTTTAAAACATTTTGCCTATTTTTTTCCTTAAATATTAAAATACTTTAAAATCTAGTTTTGAAAGACCATGAAGCTTGACAAAAGCAGGTATCTCCTACATTCTATATATCTGCAAAGAAGACAATATATTCTTTTAAAGCTCAAAAATTATCTCCAGTTCTTCTAAAATGTTTCTAAAAAGGAACTTGATGACATTACTGAAAGCTCTGGAATTGAGTTGGTTGATTTGTCTGGCTGACTAGCTCCAGTTGTTAATTTAGGGAAAAGGAAGACAAAAAGCCAGTTCATGCAGACTTGCATGATGAAACTATGAAGAACTATGATGCTGGTGCCTGTCCAACTACTTTTTGTGAGGTTTTTTGAGTTGAAAGTGACCCTTCAAAACCACTCTTACATTTGAATTTTAAAAATACATCTGTTAAAAAAGAAATTACAGACATGTTTTACATTGGGGTGGAAGAGGGAAAGGAACACTTTTAGTCTCACTTAATTCTGTGTCTGTGCTTTTTCAGCTGTGGAATAAATGGAAATAAGAGATTTCCTCAAGGAAACAAAAGCTATAAATCTAAGGCAAATGATCAGAGTCCTCTGTTATTCTCCTGTTATTTCTCTGGAGTCTTCCCAGGAGTAGACAAATCATTCATTGTTGTAATCTGAATTCTATTTTCAAAGCAATTTAGCTACTTTTACATCTATTTTTTACATGTCTGCACTCACAGTTCAATAAAAGTGCTTATATGCATTTTATATATAAAATGTGACTAAGTTATCACATAGAAACCTGTAAAGACCTCTTACCATCTCTTGTGGAGTTTGTTCTGGTGATAATCAAGGTGAACTAGAAAAGAAAAGAGTAGCTTTTTAATTCATAAAATATACATATTAAGGTGGTCACAGGCACTGAATGTATTTTTTGTTATATTTGAGTACTATGACCTACAGCTGTTAAATATCCCTTCTCTGTCGTGGAGAGTTGAAGTCTCTTATTTATAGATTTTCATTAGCAGCAGTAAAAATCCCATTCTTTAAAATTCCCTGCTACAGTAAGAAAGCTAAAAGGGAGCCTTCTACAAAATGCAGTCTAAAATGCTGGAACTGAACACTTCTCCCATTGCTCTTCTCTTTCTTTATGCTTCCCCAACCTTTATTTTCCAAGTTAATGCCAAACAAAAATCATAAACTTAAAGAAAACAAATTGTTCTTACTTTTTAGCTGTGTCTGCACAGGGACTTGTATAAAAAAAACAATTGCCATAAAATGATTAAACCCATCCTGATTCATGCAGTAAGGTTTCTGTTTAACCTGTGGTTTTGACCACATACAGCCCCTTCTTTCTCTTTTTTTTTCCTCCAGCATCTGTTCCTGCCTCCCTTGAAGAAAACACAGGTCAGTTCAAGTTACAACCACATTTTTTAAATGTGAGGAACAGGCTTAAGGAAGAGGGGCAACTGGACAGGAGAAAAATAAAAAAGGGGAAAATGGTTGTGGGGGTAGAAAGGGAGAACAAGAGCTCTACAGGCACCAGGCAGTATTTATAATCACAATTTCCAGTGTGGTTTACCAGTATGTATCACTGAGAAATATTCCTAATCTCCTTTTATCTGACAATTATTTTATTACACTAATAGATTAGCTGTTTCTTTCACATATTTCTCCTGACATTCTCACCCTCAGCCTGAACTCTATTTTAGGTGACTACCAGTGAAAGGTAACAGAAATGGAGTACACTAAAATACCTATTGCTACTCTTAAGAAATGGTCAAATGCTATTCCCAGAAACACTGGAATATAGCCAAGATAGCACTTAAAGCTGTTGTAGATTTATACCAGGATAAAACCAGGGTTTTTCAAAATGCATATGAATACAGTACATACACTGGTTGTGTTCTACCTCATATTTAACAATACAGATTAAAGAGCAACTTTCTGTCTCTTAAGATAAGCCACACTGCATGAAAGGAGAATGGAATGGTCAAAGAAAATGCAAATCATTCAGCAAATACGAAAGCAAATGATTGTCCTTTTCAAAGCCCACACTAAGCTCAAACCCATACACTCTTGGCAACACCAATCTGTCTGCAAGAAGCTCTAAATACAGGAGCAGTCCCACTGCAGTTGATGGGACAACTCATGCCAGCAAAGGCTGCAGATTCAGGCATTAGGCAACCAAAGCGTGTGAGTCACTGGATTCTCTCCTGCCTGCTCGGAAGAAGAAGGAAACCCACTACTGAGATCACTGCAAAACACTGCAGTGACTTTTAACACTCAAACCCCACACGCACATAAAGATTGCTGTGCCATCCCTCTTCGTGCATTTCAAACATCGCATTTCCAACCACAGCCTTCTTCAAAACTTTTATCTCCACTCTCACGATGTACACATTTACTTTTTGTCTCTTTCCCATATACATCTAAATACTGTCAAGGTTGCCGTAATGTTATTTTCTCATACTTAAAAACCTAAGCCCATGATAGCCTATTTATTCATTTTCCACTTCAGAAAAGTAGGTGTGTTTAATTTTCATGTTCACTCTAATTCCTACACGGCAAAAAATTCTTTGAAAGAGCTTCAGAATAAACAGAAATCAGGATTGAGCTTGATGTTAAAAATTTTTTAAAGCAGTAATTGGTAAAGTCTGATATTTTATTACTAACACACAACATGTACATATGCTTTCTGAAAGAGGAGTGGAAAAACCCTGGCAAAACCATCCAACTATATTAGTTTACCAAATATGAAAAACCCGTTTTGTCAAACACAGAAACTTTAATTATTTTCATAAATTATTTATGAAACATTAGACTACAAATATAAAGCAGAGCATAAAAATGCTGCAAGCGAGGACACTAAATTAAAAAATGAGTTTGTTTTATTTTCAGCTGAATTACTCTTCCAAAACAAACTACATAAAATATGAAACATGACAAGCAGCAGAAAATAAATGTAATAGTTCTACTTCTATAATTTATACTTAAAAGAGTAAAATATGGAACCAACTGAACATATGAAACTCACCAGCAAATGTACAATTTAAAATGGGAGATTTGTTTGCTTATACTGATCATTAATGATGGAAATATTTTTCTACTTCCTTTTCCCAGTTTTAAAATATTTCTCCACTGATAATGAACCAGGGACGCACTCCCTTTCATGAAAACATGTCTGTCCCCTTACCCCTTGAGGCAGGTGAGCATCAGTGAAATAAATAAATCTGATGACAGCATTTAATTCCCTTGGAGTCAATAGAAATTAAGACAATGTCTGTCATACCATGAGACACACCCCAACACACTGGGTTTATAACTTGGTAAGTAAGTCCCACTCTGGGACCACTCTGGGACCGACTAGTGGTGTGTTGGATACAGTGTGGCCACATGGAGGTAACAGGGACAGCCTCAAGCCCAGTGCAGGATCACTGAGGGTTCCACTATTCACGAGGTCCATTGACACAAGATTAACTAACCTGTTGCATGATATTATGGTAAAAAACATCATATGCTATTAAAGGAAGGTGGAATTTCAATAAATTCAGCAGGTTTCAACAAAACACATTTATACAAAGCTTTCATGAAAAAGCCAACCATATTTGAATTGGAAGTGTCCCTAACAACAGACAGCTGACCAGCCCCTCTACCCACTGCTGCTTTTGTCCCTGAAGTGAGAAGTGTCTTCAGTCAGGCCAGAGCTGCCCTAGCTCAGTACCCAGTTTCTGGCAATGGTTACTAAGAGATACCCAGCAAAATGTGACACTAACACATTTATACAGGAATTACTTTTCCAGGTACATTTGTCCTGATTTCAGCAAGTGGTAGTTCAGACACTTTTTGTTTTTTATCTCCAAACTGCTTTTGGCATTTAAAGCCAAAACCCCCATGAGTAATAGGTGTTTCCAATAAATCCTCTGGCAGTAAATTTCACAGTTTAAGGGATTAAACATAATTTTGTGCTATATATTTTGAACTCACATACTAGCTAAAAAAATGCGAACATAACAACTTCAATAGTGTGCATTCTCCCATAAACACTGCTTCATTTTATACTTCTGATGCTTACTCTTGGGGCAGAATTATCACCAGAAGAGAGAAATATCTGAAAAGTGGTCTAACATTCTGTGCTTCAGATTAACACTGTGCATTGCTATGACGTTAGCTTTAATACCAAAGTGCCCCAGTTACAGTCACGCAGAAACACGAGACTGTGATTGCTGGGACAGTTGGCAGCTAAGGTCATTTCTCTTCAAAAGAAGGGGTAAAAATTCCCAACACCATACACTGCATTCTGGTTTGTGAATGACTGTAAGTACAAGACTTGTCCAGCACTTAGGATACAGTTAGGGCTGCTTCTCATCCCAACAGGAGTGCTATGAGGACCCACCTATCACTCTGATGTCCACATCAATGTCCTTAAAACAACAGTAGCAACTTCTGTGAATGAAAGGGAAACAAATTAACATAATGCAAAATAACGTTCTCAAACTTTAGCATATGTATTACAGCTCTTTTGGCCTGAGCAGAAACCGAGGCACTGTAATCCATCGTGGCTCCCCAAAAGAGATTTTTTTTTCCCCCTGAGCTCCAGGCCATAGAGCCAAAAGCTATTCTGGCCAAAAACCAGAGGGAAAAAATGAAGTGCTAAAACCTGTACAATTATCAGTAGCCTAGTTAGCTTATGTTTCATATATAGCTGGTTAGTTTAGCCATATACAAGGAAGAGGATAAAACTTCTCCAGTACAGCTTTTGAAGACATAAATAATTTCCTGGTCGCACAGATGTCGTGTGCAGATGGCGGCAAGTGACTTAAAAGGCTCGCAGAAGCGATGAGCAGCTCTCGCCTCTGCAAAGAGGGCACACGATTACATGCAGAGGCTGACAGGAGCACAGGCCTTGTGCCCCGGCTGTCCCCGGTCCCAGCGCACAGAGCACCGCACCCGCCCGAGCTCCCTCACCGCCGCCTCAGGCCCGGGGCCGATAAACTGCAGAGAAACGGCAAAGCCCCGCGCCCGTACCGGTGCCACCACCGCCGCCTGGAGCCACAACCACCGCCCTTGGCCCCGCCAGGCTCCCGGGCTCCCACATGTCCCACC
>VXAD01008059.1:604938-837340 GCA_013399195.1 Dicrurus megarhynchus
TTAGGAAAGACCTGCGAGATTATCGAGTCCAACCTATGACCGAACATCACCTTGTCAACTAAACTGTGGCACTGAGTGCCACGTCCAGTCTTTTCTTAACCACATCCCTGGGTAGTCTATTCCAATGTCTAATCACCCTTTCTGTGGAAAACTTCTTCCTAATGTCCAACCTAAACCTCCCCTGGCACATCTTAACATTATCTCTTCTCGTCCTATCACTTGTTACCCGGGAAAAGAGACCAAGAAGAGACCTCCCTACAGCCTCCTTTCAGGGAGTTGTGGAGAGCAGTAAGGTCTCCACTGATCCTCCTTTTCTCCAGGCTGAACACCCCCAGCTCCCTCAGCCGCTCCTCCCAGGACTTGTGCTCCAGACCCTTCCCCAGCTTCATTTCCCTGCTTTGGGCAGTTCTGGGTTCCTGCTGTCCCACCTGACTGCCGGTTGCCATCTCCAGTCCCAGAGCACACACAGTGCTCACCAAGCTGAAGTGTTACTCAAAACATGCGTGCGCTGCAGTGGTGGTGGTGGTGTGGCACTGCCATACTTTACCCTCTGGTTATTATTTTTTCTGTAATTAATTTCTTAACTTTCTGTTCAGGTTCTGTACTGAGCTAGTATTTTCACAGGACTGTGTGTGAGCAGCCCCTTGGGGACCTGTCACAGCTGGCAGAGCAGGAGTTGCTTTTTCCCCTGTGTAGCATTTTACACTCTCTATATTAAATTTGCTGGCTATTACCTGGTGCCATAATGTTGTTGTGTGTTTCTTCATGGTCAATAAACCCCTCAGCTGTACCATACTGAATAGCCCAGTATCCTCAACAGACCGTGCCACCCCATCATCTATGCCCTTCTCCAGACAACTCATGGACGGGCTATAACACACAAGTATGGCTTCTGCTACTGATCCTGGCAAGAAGGACTCCCCTGTGTCTTCTCTCTACTAAGGCTGTTTGTCTTCCCTACTTTTTGTGCTTTTAGTTAATACTTTCAGGACAAGAGATCCACCCATTATTCCTGTTTTTCAGCTCTCCTGGTGTGCTTACTGCTCTAGCTGCTTGCTTGCTGAAAATTTTAGCAGCTCATATCAAGACAACTTCCCTTTGTTACCTGCTTTAATTAAAAAAACCCATTGTGAAGCATAACTTCATATTGAGTGTCATTCATATAGCAGATTTCTACATGTATTTCCCATGTATCTATTGAAGCTAATTTTAAAAATAATTTCTACTAGTTTGCCTGGTATGGGCATCAGATTTAATAGTTCACAAGATCTTCTTTAAAAGTGGTAAAAATGATAGGATGTCAATATATTTTCAACGTATTAAGAGTGCTAAGTCACCCCTTCTAAAATGCTAATGGCTTCTCCATCGTCTATGTGTTCTTTTCTTCCAGCGACAGTGTCACTGTGTGGTTTCTTGTGGGAGGCAGGCATCTGTGCAGAGCTGAGAAGTCTAGATACTGCAGTGGATTTAAACTGTGGTCCTGTTCAGCCCCTGCATCACGAGTGTTTTGTGATTTCCCTGTGTATGGCCAAAAAACTCATAAAGAGCCTCTCTGTCTCCAAGAAAGAAGTGTATTAGGCAATCACTAGCCTTCTTTCTGATGGGCACCCAGTGCACTCAGAGACTCTTCCAGCTTTTCTTGTTCTGATCTGTGCATTCCTAGAGGCAGATTTGGGTTGCTTTATGCTCACACATTGGCTTTACATGCTTTTACACATGGCAAACTGATGACGGAAGGCTGTGGACAGCAGCACATCAAGGTTATCTTGGAGAGTCAGTAGGTTAAAAAAGGAATCAGGCAAATCATAAATGGAGTAGCTATTAGCCATCAAGACACAGCTCTGGCTTAGGAAGTCCTGGTGCACTAAGAAAGAGCTGCTCTATGCTTTCCCCGTTCATTCCTGAGGACACTGACACAGGCCACTCTCAGAAAAAGTGGTGATGGACCGTGCAGACCTTTAGTTGGAGTAAATTGTGTTGATATGTGATTATGTTACATATATATTAAAATGAAGGCATGCTTTCTTGCTGAACTGCTGCACTTTGTATGGGAGAAAGGCATCAGGGCAACCTGCACAAGGGTATGGCATATGTGTTGGTTTTGTTAAAGTTATCAGCCTCAGGCAAAGACTTCAAGTAATGTCTTACTGATGCTGCTATGTAGATTTTGAAAACGCAATCAGGCTGTTCTTAGTTTTGTAATATTTCACTTTAAAATGCTACTCTTTTGGGTAGTCTTACTTACAAAATGTACATTGTCCTGGTTCACTGCTTCTTGCTTATTTCCTTCTATCTGCCTTGTTTATGCATATTTGCACTTGCACAGTTATTGTCTGGAAGGACAGAAAAAGTTATCTTATGGGATCTACACAAATATCACATTAAACCTTTGATTACATGCACTTTTAAATCAGTGAAATCAGTACTTCTTGTCTGCTGAAAAACAATTTCTTCCTCTGTGTTTCACCTGGTCACTTTCCCTGGATCACTTCTGAATCTTTCACTTCACAAAATATCTGCTGCTGTCTGAGCTGTGTTTTCCTTGGAAGACTGTGTAGATATTTAATGAGTTTAAAATCTACCTTATCGGAGGAGAAGGAGCACCCTGGCAAGGTTTGCTTCTAAAGGAAACCCCCTTATGTGATCCCTCCCACAGCCCAACAGTAGAGAAGGTCTCACCTTCTCTAAGGTGAGACCTAATTCTCTAATTAATTTTTGATTGGTAAATACATTTCTTCCACACCCATGAAACATAGAAAATATACACTGAGTCTAGAATGAAGTGAATACCCCTACAATTTCTTTCTCAAAGCTAGTGCTTTGGTGATGAAAGCATAGCTCCTATTGATTCCAACATGAGATCTTTTCTCGTGGGCTGGGGGCCAGAAGCATCACAGGGGAGCTTTGGTTTTATTGATCAGCTTTGTCCATGGTGTCCCATAATGCAGCACGTCCCTCTTGAACTACTTTCTTCCATGACTGTGTTCCTTGCAGCTTTCAGTGTTGCTCCAATAGGCTGCAAATAAGGACACTGTTTGCTGGGAAATGTTTTCTGGCAAGAAAACTAAATGCTGGACTAGACTACCTATTAGAGTATGGAGATTTCTTCATAAGAAACAGCATTTGCAGTTGTTGAGTCTTAGAGAACATTTGTCAGCTACTCAGATTCATTAGTTAGCCAATTAATTTCACTTACTTATTCTTTAAGAAGCTATGGGTTTAATGACTGGAGGTTTGTTTAAAAAAAGGTGTAGAAAGTTTAAATCTGCAACACACTTACATGAGCTGAAAAAACGTTCTGGGCATCAGATCTGAAGGGGAGGTAGTTTCCAGCACATGGCGGCAATGACTGGAAGTTGGAAAGTAGGCACTAACCTATTTTTCTTGTTCCACTGTTCAAGAATCCTACATCTGTCACACCCAAGGGTGTGGTCCTGCACAACTTGTGCAAATTTTTATGTAGACTATTGTT
The DNA here is from genome assembly GCA_013399195.1 of Dicrurus megarhynchus. Taxonomy (NCBI): domain Eukaryota; kingdom Metazoa; phylum Chordata; class Aves; order Passeriformes; family Dicruridae; genus Dicrurus; species Dicrurus megarhynchus. Next base: position 608,411 of record VXAD01008059.1, read on the forward strand.
TTGCAAAGACTGTGTTATTGAAGTGTTGCTCTACTGAGTTAAAAATAATTCAAATTAAGGCACCTTTAGAACTGCAGATTGTCCAAGGTGTTGCAATTACTGACTCTGCTTGTTCTTTGCTAAGACAAAATCATATTTTACATTATTTGTAGCAGATTTTCAATCATCATGTAAATTCTTTGTTTGGACTAAAACAAATCTTTCTTAGGTCTAGGTCCTGTATAATGTGAATCTAAAATTAATAAAATTTACAGGAAAAGATACCCCTTTCAGGGGAGAGCAGGGGGGAGTGTGTGGCTGTGTATGCCTGTGGGAAACTACATGTGAGACTTCTCTTATTTACCTCTGGCTTTCTGAGGGACATGCTACCAGAGGCAGAGTTGGGGAGAGGTAAAATATCTTAAAAAACAATTTTACTGCCAAAGAAAATATGGAAGTGGATCTGGACTTCTAGACCAAGAGCCAATACTTTTATCCAAAGTTAGATGTAACTAGTATGTCTCTTCTGTAGCTCCTGTGGCCTCATTGTACATGGATACATGTTAATTAATTAAATATCAGCAGCACCTCTAAAAACTTTCCCAAGTGGGACAGGGGATAATATTCCTTTTGCTGTCTTTCTGTGCTGATCTCTGCACCTGAGCTAGTCACTCTTCAGATACCGTAACAGCCACGGGCGAAGCACAGTAATGCATTTTGGGTGCAGTTCATCTGGTATATATGTTGGTTATCTGCTCTGGGTAGAAATGAATCACACCCCAGAAGTGCTTTTTTCTTCCACTGATTTTCAAACAAGCCTGAGACAATTCTCACATGGTGCTGTTATTGCAGATGTGTACGTTTAGCCAGATAAATCCTATCGAGAAAAACAGTACAAGTGCAGAAAGTTGCTAAAGGAAAAGAATACCACGGATCATGAGATAAAAGCCCACCGACGTCAATAGATGGCAGCATTGTAAATGGTAAAGCAGAGCCTTCTCTCTGAAACAGCGGCACAGGGGAGTCTGAACTGGTTGCTCTGGAGGAGTAAGAGATCTGCCAAATAGGCCTGACTCGCATACCTCTGGCTTGCTAAAATATTCTGTCTCCTCTCACCTTTCAAATGGCACAGTCTAACTTCTTCTTGAAAGCTAACAAAAGAATCTCGAACCGTGCAGATTTCCAGAGTCTGAAAAGCAAAAGAAAACTGAATATTCAGCTAACTCTTAAATTTCTGTTCCTGGACACTTAACACTGAAACATGTGGCATAGCAGCTGACCGTGACTTAGATCAGAATTTATGTGCTAATTGTATTCAGTATGCATACACAATAAAATGTTATAATCTTACATTTTCATCTTTCTTTGAATTTTATTCTTTTGGTCTTCAGTAATTGGATTTATTTCATGTGTCATTGTTATTTTTGGCATTATTATACAACAAGAGCATTTTTATTAGGAAATACAGATGGCATAGTACTGTTTCTTTTATATGAAAAAAATATAATTGTTTCACATTTATCATTATTATTTTTAATTGAGAAAAGATTGCTAATGCCAGAAGTGCTTTACATTCAGGCAGTCAGCAGGTAACACATGAAGAGGCAATGGTGAGATTGAAGACTGTAAAGACATCAGAAGATGTGGCCAGGTTTTGATTCCTTTGCCCAGGGACAGACTCTGCCTTGGTTGGATCAGGTAAGAATTGTGTAGCCAAATGGCTGTGGCTACAGCAGTGAGGGATGGGACTGGATCTCCTGATAAATCCTGTTGTTGTCTAGGCTGAATAGCTTCCACCCCTTCAGCAATTCTCCTGGCTTAAGTGCTACTGCATACAAAGTGTCTGGTATCAGCTTCTCCTGCCTGAATGAAACCCCAAGAAAGAGAACTGAATCAAACTGCACTGCACCTATCTTCATTATTCCCCTTCTTCAGTTTTTCTGACATTACTAACTCAAAAGGTTCCCAAATGCATATGGAATGCACACATACTGAAATACCATCTCCCATAATTACTAAAATCTCGTCCACAAAACTCATGGTATCTAAGTTAATTCCCCAGACTAATACTTAATCCACTCTGTTGTATGTTATTGTTGTAAGAATTTTCAAATTACTTATGATCAGTAATGAATAAATAACATTCTGCATTTTAATACAGCATTGGTCAGAGGGGTTTTTTTGTTGTTGTTTGTTTGTTTGATTGATTTTTTGTTTGTTTGCTTTCCCCTCTGCTTTGATAGACATGGCAGGTTAGGGATACAGCTGGCTTCTTAAAAGAATTTATAGGGTTTTATTGGTTTTATTTGTGCACTGAATGTCTTCATTGGTTTTTGAAATACCATGAACTGCCTGAGAGGTATGTGTAAGCAGATTCCACCAAAATGAATAGGCATCTGTGTGTGGAAAGTGCTTCTACAAGTCCTGTGGGTTAGGGTCAGTTTTCTCCATTATTGTGCATGTTTTAACATCTGCATAATCTTAAAAATCAGCCTTTGATTGACCAGAGGTTAGTCCCAGAAGAGCTGAATAAGATCTTGAATCCAGTTAAAATCACTCCATTACATACTTAGTCAGGTCTTGTAGCTGCTTGATTTATTAGCATTGCCCTCCACCTTTCCTCTTTCCTTCCTTTCTTCGTTATTGTACCTGGCTGTTGTGTTCACGGCTATTAATGATGGCTGCTTGTTTGTGACTGTAGCTTGCTCTCACCATGAGTTGTTATTGCAGACTGCCTCAGACGGTATTTCTGTGACCCTTTGAATTTCCATAGTTGTGGAAAAAATGGCTGTGCTCAGTACAGTGGATGATAATAACTCTACATGTAGCTGCCCCTGGATCCTGGGGCAGACCACAGCATGCTGACCAATTTCCCTGCTACAGGAGATCTTTCACGAAGTGTTATCTATATCCTCTGCTATCAATGGCTTTAGTCACTAATACTTTGAACTATCACTAGACGTGCACTGGGAAGGAGTGCGGAATATAGATTGGGTGTGTACTCATGCTCACCTGCTCCAAATAAGGGGAGCAAATGCATTGCTCTCAGACTGAGAACAACAAGATTCCTGTTACACTGCTCCAAAAGCTACAGAATGTTCTGGACACAAGGACAGGAGATGGCAGTGGCTCTTTAGTTAGGTGCAAAGGTGGATTGCAACCCAGCAAAGTCAGTCTCCGCAGCTTCTTCTAGCAGCCAAGGATTTAGACAACCCTGCACAGCCCAGCCAAGAGGCACAGCTTTGATGTAGGAGTGACATCTGAACTGCTTGTAAGTATCCTGTGGCCAAGGAGCTACATGTGGCTTGTTAGTATCAGGGATCTTGAGATTTTCCAGGGTAGTTCTTTAGTGATCAACATTAGACCTGTGAAACTTGAAGCTGACTAAGGAGCTAACTAAGAGGGAGGAGTGGGCAAAAAAAGACAGATGTAGTAGAATACATGCATGACTTTTAGGTCCTTAATTCACAAGGTGGGATCCAATGATGAAAGCCATTTCTGTGGTTTTCTGTTTAAACCAGGAAGGCAGTTGGGTGTCTGCGGAGGATGAAATAACGGGACATCACACACTGATCAGTATGATCATATGAAGCCATTTATTATTGGAAGAATACACACTTATATAGCAATTTTAGTTCTGACTCCATAATGTTTCGAACATCGTACGGCCAAAAGCAGTATAATGATTGGGTGCTTGCTATTGTTAGCATGTTGCGTCTAAACTTCTGATTGGACACTTGCTGTGACAACTATTCACCATACTTCAGCTCCTCACATCCTTTTTGTTTAGCATAATGTATCAATCTTATTTAAACTAACTTATTGTTTCAGCAATTCCTAAACTATATTCTTTTGTGCTGTAGTCAGTACATCCTTATTTCATATCCTTGGGTTGTTTCTTCTCCTTCTTCCGTGGTGTTATCAAAGATAGCGTATCCTTTACTCAGCTTGATTCAATGCTGGGAAAGCTGGATTGTTCTTTCTTAGTATCACTTATTTAACTTGATTTAATGCTGGGAAAGCTGGGTTGTGCATTTCCAGTGTCCGTTCTCCTGCAAAAAATCCTCAACAGGTGTCCCAGGGAGTTACCTGAAAAACCATTATGCTGCTACCTGTATTTATTCTATCAACCTCTATCAACCTTCCAGCTGTAGTGCCTGTACTTCCTTTATAGTCATTGAAGTCCTGCATCTCCAGGAGACAGAGATCCTATCTAGCTTCTGAGCTAAGCTCTCTGGCTGCCTCCATTGACCTTAGACCCAACATAGATACAAGATTAGGTACTTCTGCAGTGCATTTAAAGGTAGGTGAGAACAAAGTGAAGAAACTGCTGCATTGAGAGATCTTTATCTGCAGCTGTTTTCCCAAAAAGAACACATCTCTCTTTCTTTTAGGTGGCAATGAAATGAATGTGCCCCCTCTGATTATCAAATAGCTTGCTGAGTATATCACTTCCTTAGAAAATTAAACATCTGGGCTTAATTCCCTTCTAAGCCTCAGAGGCTTAATACTTACCCCCATGAGAACAAACAAACCACTTACCTCTCAATGACCTTGAAAGCCTGACTCCTGTTTATAGGCCAGCATCAACATTTTGTTTTTCATTCCAGCTTTTGTATGTGTTCACAGACATTATTTGGCAAGCCATTCTACTGGCTTATCCAGAGATACTGCAGTGCTCCAGACACAAATATTTTGACCAACACAGAGAAAAAAAAAAACAGTTATCATGTTGCAGTAGGAATGACTAATGAAAAAAAAAAATTTGAGCATCATCAGTTTGTTTTACTTCATTTTTCTAGTCATGAATTGGACGCAGCTCCTCTGTATAACTACATCCACTACGTTATTTCAGTGAGAATGCTCTCACTTGCATGAGGGTTGGTGTTTGCATGGAAACATTGGCTATTTCTCTCTGTGTAGTTTGTCCTTGTGCAGAAGTACCTGAGGACCTACCACAGTGAAGGTCTCCCTAGGAAGGAGGGCATAAGAAGGGAAACAACTCTTCTCAAAAAAACTTATGTGAGGGGTGAGGGAGGTGAGTCACATCAACCTTGCCTTCAGTTTATTCTCAGCTCTTAGCCATGGGATCTGACTATTGGTGATCTGTGGGAAGCTGATTTCTGCTTCTGGGCAGGAGATGTGAAATCTGAGTCTTGAAAATGTCAGAAGTACTTGTTTATGCATCACGTGGTAAATGCACAGGAAGACCTCTGCTATTGAGGTCTACCTAAGTAGACCTCAATAGCAGAGGATACTGCTGATTTATTTCTGTATAGGAACGCCAGGGCAGCTTGGACATACAAGATTTCTTCCACAGCAAATCTCCAGCAGCCCTGTCTAGTTCTAGAGTTGGCTGAGCCAGTGCTCTGGAGTTGGGTTATGCATAGACAACAAAACTTCAGGAACCTGCGCACATACAGCAGTACAGAAACTCCAGACGAATGGATCTATGCCTCAGATTTCCTCCACCAAAAATTCCCAAATCAGGAAAAGGAGCTTTTCCAGGAGATCCTAGCTGCATGCAAGCCCAAAGGAGTGGCCTACACGTAACATGTAGATACTGTTGGTTTGTGAGGCACAAATTCCCACAAATACTGAGGGCTTTACTTAATCTTTCTCTTCTCATTGAATAAAAGTCAAAGTTTTATTCTCTCTGAATAAAAGTTGCATGAGAACCTCAAGGTATGGCAAATACTGGTATAGAATAGTGTTGGAAACTCTCAAAATATTTTGGCATATCTAAATTAAATGTGTTTGTACAGAAACTGGTTTTATAACACCGGAAGCAAGTGCATTTTCATTTGAGAATTCATTAATTGCTGTTTCTGGATCTCATTATCTGGGTTGTATTTGACCCATTCTGAGGATCCTTGAAGAATGGAAAAATGTGAACTTTTAAAGAAGCCGGATATATGTCACACTGCTGGGATGGCTCCTGTTGATCCTGTGTCCTTTTAAGCTTTCTGCCACTTGAGTAATTCTGGTATTGTTTCCTTGGTCTCTGATAAACTTCATCTATGAAACCTTGGCACATATTCCAGTTTTCTCCTTTGGAACTGGCCTTGTGCTTGGAGTGCCCAGAATCCTCTTTCTGCAGCAATGATATCTCCTTTCATTCAGGATCTCTGTTCTGGCATGTAACTGTCTTCCTGCCTCCTCTTCTGGACTCATTTCTGTTTCTATACTTAGACCAAAATGTTCTGTGTCAATTAAAACTTTTATTGGCCTTCTTAGATTATCCAGATCCCCACTCAATAATTCCCTGCTTGGTTACTTCTCTCTTTAAACTGAGGTTTAGGAAAGCAGCTGAACAGTGTGTTAATGAACATTTTGGCCCATGAAATGTTCATGTGAACAGAGGATGAAAAAATTGCAATGACTGGAAGAGTTCAGACTTTCTGTGGTTTTCATACTGACTCCTTCTTTTGTAGGGTTAGCCTGGAGATGGAGAGAGTCTGAATTGGACTGGATGAATTGCTCTGGGAGCTCATAGCCTTAACATTCTCCCTTCTGAAGATTCAGTGGGCTTTTCCATCATGAGACTGTGTATGAAATTATTATATTGCAGCTGACATGCTCAGGGTCTTCTTGCTGTGGTCTGAGATGTGTGTGAGAAGTTGCTTAGGACACCTGATGCACATGCAGAGTCCCACCACATGGCCAGAAGTGATGTCTGCGATGGTGCACATAGTGACCCTGGTAGAGGAAGGACCTTGGTAAAGCTTCTAAGATGCTGCACGTGTGGTTTTATGAGTGACAAAGTTATCAGTGAATAGCTGCCCAATGTCTCCATAACAGGTTATTTGACACGTGCTGGCAGAAAGATGGCATCCCTGCTCAGCTATTAGTCCTGAATCACCATCCTTGAGAATTTCAGTACAAAATAAAAATGAGGAGATAATACAAGCAATGGCAAGAGAAGGAAAACTCTATGTGAAATGAAATTGCAGTCTTCATGAATTAAACACAGGGAATTCATAATATCAAACTATTTTCAGATTGTACCTACAGAGATTCCACAAATCATTGCATAACAATTTACTGCATAACATTGCACTGAAATAATAAATAGACACAAAGTTTTAATTTCCTGGTCCTTTTATCCACAAAGAACTGAGCATTTAAATGATTACTGACATCATCCTGCATACAATTTTTGCAGAGCAGTCAACAAAGAACTAATGACCTGACTACATCTGTCATACTGCGCTGGATTGGGCCGGCATTCGGTAGTGACCCTAAAGGCTATAAAGACTGTAAAAGGCATACAAGTGCATGTATTGCCTTTGCAAATGTTTGATGATAAATTGAGGTGGCATTAATTCTCAAATAATTAATTATGAATTGTTCATCCATTCTCTTAATTAAAAAGTTCTTCACAAGTTTTATCTTCCTTGTTTGGTATCCTATGATTTACTGCTGAAGCATCTCCATGTTAAAAGAGAGCTTGCTGTTTCCAGAGAGACACCTATAGAATGAATAATGAAGTACTTTTTATTAAATGACTGTGAAAATCAAAATCTCACTACCACTATTTCATGGAGGGTTTATCTTAGAAAAAAGGAGATGCACATGGGATTGAACCAGTGACAAGAAATCTTCAGCAGCAGAGATGATAATCTGCCTCTACAAAATGAGAGACATGCTGGTGTGATAAATAATACTTGCTTTGAAAAGCAAATGCAATACTTGCCCATTCAATTTCCCAGGCTTGAATGTACACACAGTCTTACCAGACAAACCAGCTATTGCTTCACTTCAGTTATTTCTTATTATACTTATTGTATGTTGCACCCAGAAACTGCATCAAGCTGCCATACACACTATACAGACACCAGCTACACAAACCAACCATGAATATGAGCACTACCCTATTGTAGAAAAGGAGACAGAGATTATTATTTGTACTCTAAGTAGTTGGAAGGTGTTCAAATGCTGCTGTAATGGATGCAATATGACATAAGTAGATAGATCCAGAGCTAGTTCCAGAGATTTATTCCTGAGAACATAATTCCAGTCTACACGTCAGCATTCTGTGATACACTATAAAAAAAGGAAAAAAGCTTCTGCACTTGCATTGTTATTTTACAGGTTTATGGGGACATTATAAAACTCCTTAGTCAAGATAGTTTTTTGCTGTATTTAGAATACTATTCCTAGGAAGTAACAATTTATGAGAGCACAAACAGTGAAAATCCTCTCAGAATCTTTCTGGCTGGCTTAGCTTGTACGGAATTACCAAGGCTTATTTTATTACTATTGATTTAATGGTGTTAGGCTTTCAGAAGGTATTTTCATGAATGAATGCAACCATATTTCTAGGTTTTATCCTTTTTCAGAACAACTAGGACCTGTTCTTACTTTGAACAATATGGAGGCCATGCTGTCACCGCCTAAAATTGTGACAGTTTCCATAGCATCTTTGCTGTACTGCATTAATCCTCAGGTAAGGTAACACCTTTCCAGCTGCAGTTACTCTGAGCTGATGTCATTTACTCTCCCTGCTTCAGAAGTTGTATGGGTGAGCCAGCCCTGAGGATACGTCAGGAGAAAGCAAGAGGAGCAGCCTGTTTACTTGCAAGTGTGAGCATGAGGGGAGGAAAAGGCAGCAGTGTGACAGCATATTTGTAGGGAAGCAGTAGGAGATGGCAACTGTTGGTGCTGTGTGCCAAGGTCTGAGTTATTTGAGTATGAGATGATCCTCAGAACAGTTTGTCCTACCACATGTAGCTGCTTGCTTGGAAATAAATAATTTTTGATGCATCAGTCTAGTTCCAGCCCAGTGGGTTGTTAACAGGATGCAGCCTGCACTACATACTTTCATTATCTTTGTATCCAGGAGTTTCAGGGGCTGTGTGGCCTAAGGGTACCTCTGATCTTTGTTGACTAGCAGAAAGACTGCCACCTTGACATCCTTTCCTGCCATTACAAGAGGTTGGGGGCAGCTGCAGTGAAGATGGGGTAGTGACGATCACTATGATGATCACACTCACTATGCTGAGCAGTGATAATGCACAGGGCTGCTACCTCAAGGCCACCAATCCAGCCAGGAGGTGGGTAGTCCTACTGCTTCCAAAGGACCTTTTACTGCTTTCAAAGGTCCCCATACCATTGTTTCTGGAAACAGTGGGATGTGAAAGTGGCCAAGGGAAACTCACGTCTTCTTGTGTGAGGTTGTTCCAAGTGAGGCAGTGCTTCTGCTAGAGCATCTCCTGTGGTCACAATATGGAGACCTCAAAGCTGAGTTTCAAAAGCAGAATTCTAGGGTGCTGCTCTGACTTCCTAATAGGCATGTTCTTCCTAGAGTCTTTATTGCAGCATGCCTTTCTAGGTGAAAAAGAGCTGTACAGGTTTTGTGACATCTTCCCAGAATTCCTTAAACTTTTCCAATAAAACTGCTGGTAAAACCAGAAAACCTACATGCAAATCATTGTATCATAAAGTTTTAAGAGATTAATTTCTTCCCCTTTCACTCCTTTCCTCTCATTTATCTCATTACTAGTCTCATTGCTCTAGAATTTACAGGAATATGTAACTTGGTATTTTTCATTTTGAAGTAGAATGCTCTGCCTTTTCTTGGCATCTAAATACTATTCAAAATTCATTGTGTTACATTGTCTGGGCATTGCTCATAAGACATCACATTTTTCAAACTCTCAAGACACATAGCCTTCAAATTTTTTAGTTTAGATGAATTTTGGCTCATTATATCTTCCTAGAATAGATTTAATTGAGACCACAATGTCTTCATTATCTTGTAATGATTATAGAAGTCTTTCCTTAGCACATTAATACAAGTAACACTCTTTGACACATTTATAAGAGTTATCAACTAATGAGATACGGTTTTCACGTGTATACAACCGGGCCACATTTCATCAACCTTCATTAAACAAGAAAAATAGAAGGAGCACAAATCTAGTTGGGTTGTGCTGATGCACAGCCAGAATTTTTTTCTCTTAATATTTCCTCCCTCTGCTACTTCAGGAATTTTGATGACAGAGATTGGAAGATAATAATATAAAGTGTACTAAATGGTAAAACTTTAAAAAATAATTGTGAATACCAGTTCTATTTAAAATGTTCAGGGTGTGAGTGGGGCCGTGAGGGGCAGCACAGGTGTAGGGTGGTGGTGGCAAGGGCACATTTCTGCTGGGGGATGCTGGTGCGGCTGGTAGGGCACACCAGGAATGGAAGGGATAAGCCCCAGCGATATCTGGAAAAGTGGTTTTTTGAGTGATCTGGATAGATGTAGAGGGAGCTGGCTAAAAAGTGAGAAGATGTTAAGACCTGGTTGAGGCAAAGTGCCAGGAACTCCTCCAGGAAGCTGCAGTCCTGACAAGGATGCAGAGAGTTGGGATGGACAGGGTTGGCACGGCTTGAACTGTAAGGATTTGTTTGGAAAAAATGAAATAATAGTTGCTACATTTGGGAGGACAGGGAGAGACCAGCAGTTTGGAGGGGCAGAAGCATAAGCCTGAATAAAGGTAACTATATTTAAAAAGGAGGTGGAAGCAGGAAGGTAGGCAAGCTAACACAAGGAAAGAGGAAGGGGACCCTGATATAAATACTGCGTAACTTTGGAAGTGCAGTGGTCACCTTTTTAAAGTTGTTGCTATAGCTGCAAAAATAATAGCATGCTAGCTTTCATCAAATCTTTTTTTGATACACATTTTGACAACTGAATTTCAGAGGTTTAATTTCTTTAAACTGGGAATCTCATTGCTGTATTTTTGTACTTGTCTAAACTGTCCAGTCCTTATGTAGGCTACTGTAGGTCAAAGACAGAGTATCTTTCAACTCACATTGACAGGAGAAAATTTTCAGCTCTGATGGTCATTCAAACAAATTATTGTATGACCCTGCAACAAGAATGGTCATAAAATATTCCATCTATTCACAGCTGTTTCCTTGACCATGAACAACAGAGCTTTCATGATCATGTTCCAAAACATCACAAATAAGCTGCACAGGAAACTACAAGAAATAATGACATCAAAGGAGAGCTGTAAAAAATATCTTTATTTTTCAAAGCCTTATTATATTTAACCTGCTGCTCAAGTGCTTGAAAACTGTGTGATATATAGCTAATATTTAAATACCCTCAAACTAAGCCTTTTCTGAGAAGTGCATCAGTGTATGTTCCTACATCAAATTCAAGGACTCTCACAAATAGACAAAAAACCCAAGATGATTCTGCACCTAACTAGCTGGGGGAAAAGTTTCACAAAATATCTGTGGGAACAGCTTCCAGTCTGGGTAAAGAGGAAGAAGACATTGATGGAATTATCATTTGATTTTCTCTGTGTTCTGCCTTCTGGTTTCTAAAGAGTTTCTCTGCAACTGAGATATTACTGGGGCAGAATTGATAAAGTCCAACTGTTTCAAAGCAAACAAACATGGGGAATTTCTGTCACAGAAGTTTTTGTGGATTTTTTTTGTTTTTTATGTTTTTTTTTCTAGTAAAGGCATTTCAGACTCAAATGGCATGATTCTTTTTCATGGATTAAAAACCCCATAGAAATTCGATTAAATGATTACAGTTCCTGGCAAGAACATGCTGGTAGGTTTTTTTGTGTTTCAGTCAGGCATAATCAGACGTTGCAGCAAACACTGCAAGATAATCTGCTGGAGAGCAGTGAAACAAAGCAGAAATTATCCCCATCAGAATATTGTGCAACACAACCCGTTTTATTGGCATTACCTATAGCAGTGGTTGCAGCTTATTTAGAAGTGCAAATGGGAAGCTGAGCTGTGTTAGATATCAAATGTTGGAATACTTTGGTTATTTCCAAATGTTGCAGTGCAGAGGAATTGCTCTTAGTATGCTCCATCATGCTCTGGGTTTTACTTTTGTTTACAGTGTGTGATAATTAAAAAAAAATAAATTTCCGTTTGCTCCAGGTAAACACATCATTGGTTCTGAAGAGCTCCAATTTTCCACCCAAGCAGGCGATTTTCTTAATAAATATTTGATTTACTTTGGCAAACATCAACATTTAAATGGCAATCCCTCCACATCTATAAAAAACACAGCAACTCAGGGCTTGTTTTTCTCCTATGTCCCCTCCTGGACCTATCCTACTTTTTTCCTCTGTTCTTGCCTTGCTTCTCTTAGTAATAACTTCTATAACTTCTAGCTCCTCAGAAAATCAGGCTTATTCCACAGATGTTTCTCTCTGCTCTTTAAAGAGGGAGTAGAGGCCATGGTCAGCACAATATACAGCATCCTTCTGAGCAAACTGCCTTGACTGCAAACTGTCCCCTGGAGCATGGAGGCATTTGAGAACAGAGATGCTGATGAAAACAGCACAGCTGAGTGCTTCCTTGGAAGTGGGAACATTGAAAACTGGCTGGATCAGTCTGGTAGGAAATAAGGTTAATGTCCCCAAGGGCATCAGTCCCCACTCTTTTGTGGTGTCATTTACACAGGGTGGAGAAGAAGAGTGTAGAATACTGAGGAGCTTTCTTCCTACTAATACTGATGAATATCAGAGAATCAGACCTTTATTACTTTATCACATTAGATAAACCATTGTGCTCTGAACCATTTTTTGCTATGCTTTCTGGTGATAATTACAGTAAGAAGGTGATGGAAAACTTTGCCTGAAGCATTTTTCTCCCTTTCTTTTTTCTTCCTTCTCTTTATTTAGCACCTTTCTACAAACATTGACTACTGCATGGTAAATTTTACATAGCCAAAGAAAGGCTTATTTAGCATAGGAAATGTCAATAGAACAGTATTTATGTAGCAGGATAACATATGTTCAGTAAACACTCAAACAAGGGTCCTGTCTGCATGTGGAAGAGCAGTAGGTGGAGACACTGAGAGTTCAAAAATCAAGAGATCCTCTGAAGGCTGCAGAGCACAACTTCTTGAAAGCCAAGGGGAGTTTTCTCCCCAGTTCTGCACAACAACTGTAAGAGTGGTAGTAACCTTAATAAAATATTTCTAAAATGCAATTTGAGAGAGAATGTGAGGAGCTGTGTTTACCCACTGTGCATTTTTTTAATAGCATTTCACTTCTCCCATGGGTACAGACGTAAGTAATTCTCTTTCTTTCTTGGTGTTGGATTTCATTTTGTGTACTCCCTAAAGAGGGAGTTCAATTTTATCTTAATAAAATTTTGACTTGAGGACTCCATATGGAGTCCAAAGTACTTAGTGTTCTCAAGAGCTGATCTGAAATAAACTAAATGAAATAAAGATGACCATGCAAATAGTCTCGTGACACATTCAGCTGACATTTTTTCTGGTTTTGATTTAATTTCTTGTAAAAATTCTGACCATACACTCAGAACTCAGCACTGCAATAAATGCCAGTATCTTGCACAAACAGTGTCTTGGGGCAGAAATTCATCACCCCTTGCTGTCTTTCTTCAGGAGCAGAAATGAGGCCAGGTACAACTCTTATGACTGGAGCAATAGAGATGGAGCTTCCAGTTATAGCTACATCAGTTAATGGGAACTGCCTGCCTGGTGTTGTTGCTGCGTGACGTGGGGCACTGCATCCACCCTCCTCTCTAATTCAAGCTGCTGTGTGCCAACTGATTATCCCTGCTGACTTTTGAACCATAACTGGAAACTTTTGGATAGTGTTAGCTGAAATGCTCCTGAACTATACCAGAGATCACTAACAATTTAATGGGGCAAAGAATGGAGCCTAGCAGTGTTAAACCTGAAATGTGCCTTGGTGCTGTTTGATTTACAAGAATAAGCATGGCCTTTCTGATTTTCTGCTTTCTACCATTAAATGCCTCATCAGTTATATGTTGGATTTATTTGGTCATGCTTTACTTCTAAACTCAGGAACTTCCTGCTCTGTTTCTTTTCCCATAGACATGGCTCTTTTTCTTGTACACCCTAACCCCAGTTCACCTGTTCTCTTTCTACTTTGACTACTTCTTTAGCAATTGTTGAAGTAAGAAAATAATCCTTTTCCCACATCCCTTAAAGTATTGCCATGACCCATGGATAGAGCTGAACTCTGCTCTTCATTCACCAACAGTTGCCTGGTTGTCAGTATATGAGAATGCTGCAAAACTCATGTTTTTCCTTTCTTCTCTGGTGCTAGTAAAGGGGGGGCTGGAAAAGGCAGAGGCATATCTTTTATTTAGGCTAACATTTTTTAATGCTGATTAGACTCATCCAGAGTGAAAGACAAGCTCCCTTTTAGGACTTTAAATAAATAATAGCATGCAGTGGCCCAGCCCATCATCATTAAACACACTTTCATAGAGGGTCGTGAACTCCATACTGGCCTCATTAAAGCCGTGAAAACTCCATCAGTGCTTATGTTTCTGTGTAATGATTTAATTGAATTTTCTTATTGCTGGAGCTTGTAATTATGCCAGTGATTTTCATGCTGACTTTCTAAACTCACAGAGTTTTTGCTTATGTCTAAACAGTCCAAAATTCTTTTTATCAGTGTGTAGTCTGCTGGCAACATATGAGGCCTGAATAAGCAAGCGATTATTTGGAGAGCTGGGGGAATTTTCTTAGTTTTTTCTTTTTACTTAAGGATTTAATTTTCCACTCTGATTTTTTAATTCTTTCTTTTGAACAGAATACACAATAGACTTTCCAACATGTAACAGTAGCCTTAGGAAGCTCCTGACATGTAAACAGGAGAAGCTCGGACTCATTAGTATGTACTAGATAAAGCTGGACTTAATTTGGCAAAAAAAAGGTGCATGTGACAAGAAGCTGAGTGACACCGAAGTGTTAAGCTCTAATCTAACATTGTTCTGGGAAGACACAAACCTATTCAAGACACAATAACTTCTACATTAACATGGGATTGTGGCTGAGAATTTAAATGCCACAAAACCAGAGGAATTTCCACACCAATCAAATTTCAGACCTCTGTGGCACTGAAGATTAATACTAGTCTGGGCAATGTTTTTCTGTGATGAACCCATTAAAATCTTGGATGAGGAAAGACAGCTGTGAGGTGGAATAATTGAAAGACTTGGTGGTTACTTGTGAGCAAGCAGAGATCATAGACACAGGACACGGACACTGAGGTGTACATGTCTTGGCACAAAGTATGCATCAGGGAGGGTGTGATCCCCAGCAATAGGGTGATTCATGCCTTGGCTGGTAATGGCTGAAGAGGCAAATAATCAGTGAGCCTACAGGCAGAATAGAATTCACAATATTTAATATCTTGGAGTACGAGCCGTGCATTTCAACTGACTCTGTAATGACCAGATCTTCACCTTACCTCAGCTCAGCTGCAGCATACAGCTTTGAACGCCAGTGATGCCTTATAGATGATGGAGGAATAAATAGCAATTGCCAATCATCTTACATTTATGACTTAATGTTCAAATGTAATTTTCTCTATTTACCACCTCTCTAATTTGAATAGCATGATTTCAGAAGTTATAGCCTTCTCTGTGCGGTAGACTTGCTATTTTTTGATGGCAAAGCAACTTGTGCCACCAAGGAGGTGCAGAGCTAAATTTTGTATCATCTTCTGTTTTTCTTCCTGACTTCTGGTTCTTGTCCTTGATACAGTGAATTTTATTTATGATGCCTAGAAGACATTTAGTCCACAAATGATTATGGCCAGACCTGTGGGATGTCTGTACTTGACAAGCAGACATTTATGACATCTGGGCATTTGGGAATTTTTGTATTTGCTGATGAGGCTGGAGCCAAGCAAGTAGCTTCCTAGGAGAGAACATAACCTGTGGCCGAAAACCATAAAATCCTACAAAACAACTTTGATACTGACACAGATGTTCTGATTTTTTTTTCTGATAAAACCCCAACTTTTCAGGGGAAGAAAGTGGTATTTCATGGGAAGACAGAAATATGAAGACAAGTTCTAGAAAAGATGCAGTGAGTGACTATAAGAGGACTGACACAGGACAGAGAATATAAGGTCACATTTTGCATACTTTACCCTTGAAGAAAAGGGCTGTAAGTTCCATGGTCTTCTCTTTCTGTCATGCTGACAGCAACCTGAAAAATGTTTGTGACTTCATTAAATGGGCAGAATACTGTTACAGCTTAATAACATTAGCTGTTAATCCACATTCTGTACTTGCGAGTGAGGATATAAGCTTGGAGTATCCACTGATTCCAGTTATATTTTTCTATATTTGCGTATATTAACAGAGTACAATTCACTTTGATATTTACAGGCTATTATTTGGCAAAGCAGCTTAGCTTTAGCGTGACTTGTAACTATGAATGAAATTTATTTGTACATTTTACAAATTTTTAAGGTACAATGCCAGTACATTGCACTGAATAAGATTAGCAGTACTGGGAAAACCAAATGAAAGTCACAAAATGAAACAAATTAAATCAAAAAGTAGAAAGATGGGATTGCAGATGCCACAAGAGTTATGGTTGTTCTACATTTATGTTACATTTATTCATACTTAAAAATGGAAGTAGAGGAAGTAGAAGTTCAGTTTAACAGATTGCTTTACATCATTCCAGCTCTTGATGAGATTTTCACTGTAACACTGTATTTTATCAAAGCCCATCATTAAATTTATTGATCCCATTCTGGGGGGTGGGATCAAGGCTTTCTTGAAGTGTCAGGTGCTTTAAAGAACGTGGTCCAAAAAGTCTGAAAGCAACTTTGAGTTATAATTTTTCAGAATGAGTAAGAATTCAGTTTATATATATTACTTACATAGAATATATTAATATTTATAATGAATGCAATAGCTTGTAACGTATGACATAATGTTTAATCTACATATTATATATTGTATAAATATATAGCACATATATTCGTATTTTATGGTGTGTATATGTAGCTGTAGGTACATATATGTTATAGGATGTATCAAAACAACGTTTCATTGTGCTGCCAGCAGCGCATCAGCTCCTGGTTTGCAGCAGGGGCTGTGATGTTGTCTATTTCACTTACCTAACTAATTGCTCAGGGAAATGTATCCACTGTGCTGCTGTGGTATGTGGGATGGTGTGAAAACGGGCTCTGCTAGACGACCTCTAAGGAGGTAACAAATAGCACATCCCTGGGAAAAGAGAGCAATGGGCTCAGTTCCCAGTGACTCCGTGTTTGGGGCCGCAAGGCATCAGGTCTGGCTCACCCCGAGCCGGGCTCCGCTCCGCCGGGGCGCGCAGGAAGGACACACATGCGTGATGCGGCATCCACAGGAGAAGGCTCCTCTGTCTGAGCGCATGGAGGCAACAAGCAATGCAAAACTTCCAGAGAAACACCTCCTGGGAGGGCACCTTCTCCTCTCCTCCAGACAACTGTCCATTCAGCTACTCAGTAGCAGTCCCAAGGAAACTTTCAGGATTATTTCTTCACTGCTAAGGGCCTTCGTGGCCCCAGGGGGAAGTTGGCATCCTCTTAGTGCTTTGAATCATTCTTCAGGAGCCTTCTTTCAGGCCTGGCTCTTTCCACTGGCTAAGTAGCCCTAATCTGGGTACTCTGAGTTATCTTATTAATGATGCCTGCTGTGAACAGGCATCCAGTTTTGAGATGTTCAGCACTCGTGTTAGGCAAGTAAAGTAGGCATTCTGAATAGATGCCATTGTGCCAGAGGACTGCAGGGACAGCAAGTGCCAAGTTTAAGATTATATTCTACAAACAAGAAGCTTATTGCTGCTCTCTAACTCAGCAAGCCAATTGAAAGCCAATCCCTTGAACCAAAAGTGAACCAGTTCTACTTATTTCTAATTCCAAATCCAAGCACAGAAGTGAAGTAATTTGTTTTGGACTTGCATTTGGAGATGGGAAAACTGCCATGCTGTGTCTGGATGTTTACATATTTGTCATTTTATTTATGAAAAGTCATGGAATCTGAACAACCATTTAGTGAATTGCTTGCAAAATTTGCTTTAAATTTTGTATGTATTTTATCTAAGTACTGAAGTATGGGTTTCAGCATGTTCCTTTTTCCATTTTCAGTGCTTTGATTTATTCTGTCAAAACTTCTCTGCCTATCCTGTAAAATCATGCACTTGGCAATGGTTTATATGCGTGCTTTCAATGTTAACCTTTTGTTTTCTGTTTTGTATGCTTATGACTGTCAATGCACATTGTGAAAATGAACGGTCTTCTTCAAAAGGATCTATCCTATTTCCATCAACAGTGTATGCTTGACACTTCTGGGAAACAGGAATGGACAAGGAGGGAAATTAAACTGGAGCACACAATAATAAAGCTACTTTAACTTCTTTTCCCTTCCTCAGCAGGCTGAATCAATTTTAGCTGAACATTGGAGAATCACTAAGAAGGGTCACATGCTTTTGAATAAAACAGGTGTTAGCTGGCCCTCCTCAGCTCTTCTTCTCAGTGCTGCAAGGCACCTACTATGGCGTGTGGGGAGTGTTGCAGTCTGAGCTCAGCATTGAATCCAGTTCTGTAGAGTAGCATCTGGTATGGAGGTGACAGCTTCAGGCTTTCTTACCCTTTTTACCCCTGCCTTTAAGTACAAAAACTGCAGTCCTTTCTCTCCTATTCAAAACTATCCAAGCCTTTCCAGTCCCAAAAGCTTTGTTTTGCTTTCCATGGACAACCATGTCTTTATTCTTGCGCAAACGATGTAGCTGGGATTATCTGCCCTCTCTCTTTGCAGGTGACATAGATGCATGCTTGCAAAGGTGGGTTGGCAGGAGAGTTGTCCAAAAACACCTGACACTTTAAAGAGGAAGGTGAGAGGACATTTGCACTGTGTCTTCTGGGCCACTACGTTTTTATTAAAAAGAATAAAAGCTCGAAAGAATAATGGTACTGGTGGAAGCTGTTTTTCTGCTGGTGCAAATTCCCCATTTCCATGGGCATGTCATCAGTCTGATATGTTACTGTAACTGTATAGCTGTGCTATGAGAAGGCAAGTGCTATCCAGGAATAACTTTACCACCTTGAGCTGAGGGTTTGGTGAATGGGACTCACAATGGAATTTGGATGCCTGAATGAAGAGCTGGTTAAGGCAGAAAAACTTTAAAGGGCAAATCAGGCCTCTGACATAATCAAGAAATTATTTCCAAATGGAAAAACAGTCTAATTTTTTTAATGGTTCACTGTAAAATGAAACCTTAATAACTTTCTTGCTTAACTTTCTAGACCTTTGCAATCCTTTCAAAAGCAATGTAGACATGAACTGTTGGAAGAAAGTTTGAGGTGAAGTAGGCTCCACTGTGGAATCAATAGCTGGACATTGTATTGTTTTTTGTGCTTTCTATGCAATAATTAAAAGAATTGTCCTGTGGTTACTCTACTGCTCCGCTGCTTTTCTAATTTGCTGTTGTGGGAACACAAAATTACTTGTCCAGTGTGTCACTCAATGTATAGCAAAAGGCTTGAAATGACTTCTATTGAAAAGGCAATTACCTCTTTTCAGAAAAAGCTACTTAATGACACAGGACATGTACATAAAAAAAGTAATAAGTCTATTTTACAGCCTTGTTGTACGCTGGACTTCTCACATTTCAGAATTCTTACTCCAGAGGAGCTTTTGTGTATGTGTGGGCTTGTGTGCGTGGGTGTGTGTGAGAATCAAAGGAACATGGTGTCCTTTGCTTTAATAGTTTATTTTATGTTATTGCTTTGTGTTTTGCAGTCCCTCTAGCCAATCTGCATTTATGAACTGAAGAGAATAGGAGCCAGGGGCCTAATATTACTGTAAATTAGGTCCTGAATTTCTACTCAAGTGATTTAGTTTTGAATTTAGCCTTTATTCTGACTACTTAATGTACAAAGATATCACATTGGGAGTTAGAAGGTTTGCCTCTTTCCTCAGCAACAAGAAAATGGTAGTCAAGGAGTGAAGAAGAATGCTTCCCTTTTAAACTGTTTGGTCTGGGCTTTTGGGATGTCTCTCAGATCTTTATATGGTCTGCCTCAGACTTCCAGTAGTCCAGTTAATAGGGCTACTGGGATCTTTAATTCTGAATAGAGAAGGAGCAGAATTATTTCTCTCTGTAGAGAGGAAAAAACAGTGGCTGTGCTTTTCAGATTCATTTGGAACTAGAGACTATTTATGTTACCAATCTAAAAAAAAATTGTATTCTTTAATAATTTTATTTTCTACAGTTGCTAAAAGCAAACTGGATTAGCAGAGAGGAAATTCATGGAGCTTTCCTTTTCCTGTTTCACAGTTTATGAGACACTTACTCTGTGTTGATAATATGATCAGATTAGACTCCTTCTTCTGTTCCTTTTTCAGCAAATGTAATAACATGTTCATGGGCCTGTGTTTATTTAGATTCCTAGGAATACAGCCTATTTTAAGGAAAACTGCTTTGGTGTGACTGAGAGGGATTGGACCAATCTAAATAATTGCCCCCTTTTTTTATACAATAGCTATTGTAATATTAACTCTATCAAAAATTCACTACTTTTGATTTTTCAGTGGCATTGTGCATTCAGATTCAAATTTTCACAATAAATTGTCATGGTTATTTAATATGAAAATTTCACCCTCTCATCCTTACTGCTAGGGGTCATGTCAGCAGGATTTTTAATTGCATGAGATTTTCCGGAATTGCAGTAGTATGTTTCTGCTGGGATGATCAATGAGCTTGGTTAAAAAGACAGTGTGGTCCCATGTAATGGCAGAAACTTCCAGATGCACTCTCAGCAACACACTCCCAAACTGAAAACTAACTGCTTAGGTGAGAGCAGCACTTTTGCTTCAAGTGAATGCAGGTGTCCCAGCTAACAAATCCCCAGGATCTGTCCCAGGAAATCATCCTGAAACTCCAGAGAATGGCTTGAGCACTTGGATATCTGGACTTTTGCTTCTTTCCAATTGACTTACCTTGGTGTTGGTCTGTTCCAGTGGTCAGGACGTGAGGGAGGTGAAATCACCCCACAGGTTTTTGCTGTGGAGGCTCCACACAGAGTTCTCAGGACACAGACACCTACATCCACAATGCCTTTATAACTTTCACAGGCTTGAACGCAGCCTAGATCCAATACACTTGGAGTAATAGTTGCTCATTCACTAAGTAAGTATCACTGGATTGTTCCATTTGCTAGTTATTTCAGCTGAGACAAGCCAATTTGTCCACATATGTCAGCGGCCTGAGACCAGCCCCACATTTTGCAGACAGATTATCTAAGGTCGTGGCTGTATTACTGATTTTGGAAACACTTCTTATATCCTGGATCCAGATGAATCCTCAGGCCCCATCCCACATGCCATGGTGGCAAGTTTGCATCAATTCCTCCACGCTCAAACCTTTTAATCCTTCTGTGGAGGTATGGCAAAGTCTGAAGGGCAAGCTGTAACCTAAACAGCTGTAACTTGTGAATGCAAATGAATGAGAATGAGAAAAAAGTCCAAACAAAGGTTTCTCACACCATTCATTGGAGCAAGATAAAGCCTATCTCTGAGACAAGCTGCTGAAGTTACCTAGCACAGCATCCATGCTGCCCGTCCCAGACGATGGTTGGCAGTGGAGACTGCTGGAGTGCAGACTTTTCTAGCAGGAGGGTTGAGTCCAACTATCCAGGGTGTGATGGATGTGAGGCTGGGGTGAGTGATGAATGATGAGGGTCAGCTCTCAGTGGTGACCAGGAGCTTGGAATACCAATCTTAACTGGATGGTTGACAAAGAGTTGAGGCCCATGGCATGTGCCTCATCTGTGCAGGCTTAACAGCAAGAGTGTTGTGAGACAAATGAGGGATGGCTGTTGAATTCCTCAGGGGTGCCTATTTCCTTCCAGACAAAAACAGAGGGACAGACACAAAAGAGTTGCATTTTGAATCTCACATTGGGAACTTGTCTATGCATGGCTGCCTTGCATATTTTTTTTAAATTTTTTATATAATTTAAATGTTTGTTGTTTAGTTCATTACAATTCTTAAAAGAAGACTCTTGAAGAAAAAGTTGGTTTTTATCCAGTGACCTACAAAAAGTAATTGCTGTTTTTCCAGACATTCATTAAAAATTAATGTTCAGAGTAGTCCAGTAAAAAAACTGTTATATTAAAAAGTAGATAATTTTTGAAAAATGCACACCACAGATACTTATACTGCTACTCAGGAGGAAAACAAGCCACCTGTTTTGACAACTACACTAAGAAATGTACATTGCTGTAAACAATGCATCCCTCCTGTAAGCCTGCTTCTGTTTTTTTGCTGCAGTACACAAAGGTCCCAGCAGCTCCCTCCCTGCTCCTTGACAAGCCTCTGCCACCTGGAAAAGTGGTCCCATGGCATCCAAGCTCCCTTGGACCCACTACCTGCCTGGGGGCAGCTGTTCCCTCCTGGTGGCTGCACACTGCACCCTGGCACCATGTCCCAGGCTTGAGCTGAACTGTGCTTCTCAGCAGAAAAGGACTGATACCTTTGTATAAATCAAAAGCCAGATACCAAAGCTTTTGTTTATGCTGGAGTAAGCCCCAGCAGCACAGCAGGGCATGGTGGTGCTTGGCCATGGACAGGTTTGCCTCCGACCCCTGGGCACAGGCCCTGGCTGCTGCATGTAGACAACCACTCCTCCCTGGTGTTGGCGTGCACTGTGTGCTGGGAGAGAGATAGGCCCTGAGTGCCGGAGAGAGAGCCTCTTTCTTGGAGCCGGAGGTGACCCTGGGAGTGCATCCAGGTCACCGGGGATGGGCTGAGAGAGGATTCTGGGTTTCTGGACAGTGTTGGACCTATGAGACGTGATAATTGTAGTTAGTGACCTTCCAGGGTATTGTTTACCTATTACTATAATAGGCAATGTCTGTGCGCTACCCCAGGTGATTGGGGGACACTGAGGTGAACATCTTTCCTGTTTATATGATGTGATATCCCGTTAGGTACTGGTATTTAAGGGAACTTGTGATGTGCAATAAAGGCTTTGCACCTTTTCCACCGTGTGTGCGGAGTCCCTGCCCTTCCGTGATTACTGCACCTGATCCCTCCTCCAGTGCCCCAGCAGGCTACAGCAGCATCTTCCAGCCCTCCATCAACTTTGGAGCCAGCAAAGGTGGTTTGTTTTCTTGCATGGCCCACAGGGGAGGGGGACAGCGGTGCTGGAAAGCAGCAGCTTTGCTACCAGTGTGAGCCCTGCATCCAGCGGGTTTCCTCTGGCCCCCGGTGAAGCCCTGCATATGCTGTGGCACACTCCTGCACCCCTGCTTCAAGAGCACAGCAGTCCGAGGCCATCTGTGCTTTCTCTGTGCTATTAAGGGATCAGCAGCTGGCCGTGTCAGCTGTGTCTGCTCTAATAAATTAAGCAGTGCCAGGGCACATCACTGGACTTGATTATTTATATTGTTAAATTATTGAAATGCCCTTTGGCTTGCTTTTGGCCAAGTAGTGCTCTCCCAAATGATTCTCAGGCACAGTTTAAGAAGATAGCTTAGGCCAGGGACTGCTCCCAAGTGTGGTGTAGCTGCAGCCACTCTATTTTACAGAGTAAGAGAGTTTAATAGCGTGGATACAGGCTGTTCCATGCCATTTGGCCTCAGTGTCAGAGAGCAGTTCCAGGCAAGCTTAATTCAGAAATCTAGGCATAGCTTTTGGGTACAAATATTCTTTGTGCCATTAGAGGAGCATGAGCTTAAAATTCCAGTCCTGAAAAATAAATCCATCTCATGCAAACAATTGGGGGTGTTTTTTTCTCATTTCTGTTTGTTCCTGAAGTATCTGTCCTATTTACTTTGTTTGAATATTTTTTTTCCCATCTGCTCATATCGCTATTCTGTTTGTAAGAGTCACATGGAGGTGTTAGCTTTTGCTCTTAATGTTATAGGGGACCTCTTTTAGGACGGAAAAGTAAGCACTAAAGCTGCAAAAAGAATTTAGGCGTTTTCTTCCATCTGAGTAAAAAATCCATAAATAATAGCTCTCTGAAAATCCTGTTTCATACACATTATGCATTTATACACCCATTATATATATATGCATGCACACAACACATTACTTCCCCTTAAAGATAAAAAATATCTTATGGGCTCAATATTCCTTATGCACCTTAATGTGCTTATAGATAGTCACAGATCTAAGGTGGTTTTTTTATTTCCTTCTGCTTTTTATTTCTCTGTTAATTTCTTTTTCCAAAGGATTAAATATTTCCCTGCAACACAGATGTTTTTTATAAAAAATACATTTAATTTATTCTCTGTTAAATCAACCCAAATATTCAAGCTTTTCTTTCTTGGTTGCTGTTTCAAGTCTAAAATTATCTGTATAAACTCAAGACTTAACACTGACCGTTTCTTAGACAAACTTAATATCTTTCTGTATTCCAATCCAGGAATGATGAAGTAAGAGCAAACAGTTCTGCTTGTGTCCTCACTCCCAGCTGGAGCCACAGAAGTGTGCATTTTGGTGTTGCTGTTGGGGCAGCCACGGCACACACAGATAGTGCCTCTTTCAAGGGCCAAAAAGTCATTTATTAAACAAAGCAGCCTCTTTTATACACCTTTTGTATGTTAGCATTCGTGTTACATATTCACTGGCTGCTAAACTACTACAATAGACTCACTGGCTATTACTAACTGCAATATAATACCATTGGCTACCTACAGCATAAGCATTCAAGCATTCAGAAAAATAACAGGTGCAGATATGTTGCTGTTTTCTCCTTCTATTGTTTAACTTTCATGCTTCTGTTGATACTACATTCTCATGGGTAAAAACTAATTGTTTTTCTTCTCATGGACTTTTCTCACAGTCCTTCTCTAGCCGAAGTAACAGGCCTGAGCCATAATTTTACAAAGGCAACAAGGCCTTCATTTTCTAAGGTTTTACTTAAATGCCACATTTTGGGGCTGTGAACATTTTGATAGGAATTTCATCCTTATTTTAGGCATACATTAAGCAAACTTTCAATAAAGGGAGAGACTGCATCTTGTCAAGCCACAACAGAGAATTCTCTTGATATTCCCATCTAAGCTTCTTCTTCTGTCCTGACCCAGAGGAAAAGCTTCATATCAAAAACCCCGATGAAATAATCAAATGAGAAACATGAATGAGCTCAGCTTTGGTTTGCTACATTTCCCAGGAGAAACTTGAGTCTGAATAACAATTCTGGGGTGAAAGAGGCCACTTCCTTAAGTTTCCTTGGGTTCATTTGAGAAGGAAAAGTCTTCTAGACCTATCCTCTTGCTCCTTGAGTTCATCAGCATCTAACAGAAAGAGTTTTCAACAGCCTTCTGATTTTTACCAGGAAGAAATATTGCTTTTCAAGGATTGAACCAAATGTCTAATTTTAGCTTTAGATATTTACTTATTTTTATATGACATCATATATCTTACTTTCATTGTGAGAGTGATGTTTGAAACCTTCAGAAACTACTCTCAGCCCCGTGGATTTGGATTTCATCTTGTAGTGCTTCTGCTCTCAGCCTTGGCAGCAGTGGGGTGCCACAGGAGGCAAAGAGCAGGACTGCTGGCAGCAATGTTGAGCTTGAGAATGCGGTTCCATACGGCTCACAAAAGTAAACATGTGGATCTCCTTGACAGTGCACTGAAGAGTGAAAAATACATAACAAGACAAGGAGAAGTTTAAGATCTATGATTGCATAATGCTTTGTATTTGAACAAACAGCAAGTTTAGAATGAAGTGCTTGGAGGGGAAACAAAACAAAAATAAAAGCAAATTTTGGCTTCAAATATTGAGTCATGCTGTGGAAAAAATGTTATGCCTCTCATGGCAAAGGGGAAGAGAAAGAAAGAAAAGAGACACAGAAGGCAGAGCAGAGGATTGAGAAGGAGTCATGCTCAAAAGAAAATGAAGTCAAATCACAGAGTAAATTCTAAATCACAGAATATGCTGAGTTGGAAGGGACGCCTCAGGATCATTGAGTCCAATTCTTGGCCTTTTGCAGGAAACCCCAAGAATCATGTTTAATAGTGTCAGGGACTGTCGGGGGTTTAATTGATTTAAAGCCTTTAGAAATCTGTATAATATACTCACTTATTCTCACTAAAGAAAAGTGAATAAATTGTTTTATAATTGAACAAAAGATTTGTTCCAAGTTCTGTGGACCCTTTATAGATTTCCTGCAACTAATTCACTTCATTTTGGCTCAGCGAAAATTGTTAAAAAAAAAAAAAATCAATCTTTAAACAATGAGAAAGGAAACTTTTTATATCATACCTAAAATGGCTGTTATTGCATAATTTTGTCTTCATTAATAAATCAGAGCATAGCACTGTCAGGTAGCAGATATATATCCATGACATCCATTTATCCTACAAGAAGAACATAATGAAGAGACTAAAGAATAGTATAACTGAAATTTATTGGAAGTGATTAAAGGACAAGGAAAGTTAGACCAATAGATTAAAAGCAGAAAAGCAGATAATTAGAATTTGCTGGTGCTGCATAGTGTGGGACTACGTCTGTTGCTCTCAGTCCAGTCTAATCCAATTAAATCCCACCAAAGTTAATCCACCCCAGTGAGCATGTTGTGGCCACAGATAGGCAACTGTCTGCCTGTGGTGACTGAGGTCTAAAAAATGTTTTTTCAAGCACTGTTTTAATGGTGAAGTCTCTGACCTCCACTCTCCCCCGTGTGTAGATCAGGACTGAACTGGCCGTGTGGTACTTTCTCCTGAGCTCCTGGGTGTGGGTACCTGCCCCAGGCACCTTCTGACTGCTAGCTGAGCTGCCTTGTGTTCAGCTCAGACACAGGCAGTGAGAGCATGGATATTACAGGGGACATAAGCAGTGAAAGGATCAAGTCTTTACCTAACAGCCCTGGGGCTCTGGAAGAGATTAAATGCAATGTATTTTATAGAATCAGAGGCCATTCCTCTCCTGCCTCTCCCCCAGGTTTCATTAAAATTACTAGCCAAAGGATCAGGGTAGAGTGAAGTGTGAACAGGGTGATGTTCTGAAACCTCCTTTAGCAGAGGTGTTCTCCACCACATGATGGGGAAATGACCAAATGATTGTACAGCCTTCATCCGAGCGGAGTCACAGCCAGAGTCGGCTCAAGAGAGCCAGCTCTCTATGGAGAGCTCAGTGTTTGCAAAGAGGCTTCCAGGCGGGTAAGGGAATGGGGAAAAAGCAAATATATTGTGTTTAGATAACTCTGAGTGTATGAAACAGGTGTATGGATTATTTAGGCTGGAGAGACCAGCGGAGCTTTTGGGAGGCTTGGAAACAGAACAGTAGTTTTGGAAAGCAGAGATGAAGGCAGGAGCCTGAAGTTTCTTTCCTCCTCCTCCTATTTTCCCCTGAGATACAGGGCTTCCACTTCCCCCTGAGACTTGTCAGGCAGCAGAGTATGTCCTCTGCCTCCTGTGGTGGCCTGCTGCTCCTCCAGTCCCCTTACAGGCATCCCCCACTGCCCACCTGACTGTGCCTCTTGGCCTCCTAGGCTGGGAAAGGATAGGGCCAGACAGAGATCCTAGAGGAGGGGCTAGGGAGCCACAGATTTTGGCTTCTCCTGCAGGAAAAGGCCACCTTCTCCAACCTCTAACTCCCCCCAGAGGACCAGCTGGAGGTATCTTACCTTCAACAACTCATTTCCATGCTAGTGGCTGCCAATGTGCCTTTGTCTGGATCTGATGCATCAGGGCAAAGGGAGTCATCATCAACTCTAGCGAGATCTGACACTTTTTAATGTGTAGGTGTGGGTTTTTTTGTTTGGTAGGTTTTTTTATTTGTTTCTTTTCCTATCACCAAGAGTTAGACTGCTGTTTGATGCTGAGGCATTGAGAAATTTATTTGATCTTAGAATAATGTAAATAGTTCCAAGATTCAGAGGAACACAGAATATGTGCTAAGAAAACTTTGTGATTAAGTTTTGTGGATCAACAGAAATAACTTACCAGGGTGCTTTGAAGACTTAGAGTCACTTTATTGTCCAAAGTGAAATCAAAGAACATGATGGTATTATCGGAAAATAGAAAATGTACTGCTTTTCTCACTGCTTTACCTTTACTTTTGAATTTTACTTTTTCTTTTAAATTTGCAAGATAATAGAGCCAGTGACTCTTGGAGACAATGAACCAACCCAGTTAGTCCTACATCAAGCTAATATATTTCCATTCCCTGCAACATGGGTTTGGAAGTATTTGAGTTTGATTTGACAGGTGGCTTAAAATTAATATCCATCTGTGTAAAAAATCTGCCCACCTTAATGTTCTTTTGATTATTTTGAAATTCTTTGTTCAGCTTTGTTACTAACTTTAGATAATAAGACCTTTTCCAGTTGCCTCTAACAGCTTTCATGACTCCAGCCTAACAAAGCATCTCGATTTGGTCATTTGTCCTGAGTTCACTTTGATTTCTGTTATGACAAAATGCCTCCTGGTAGTCAGATACCTAGTTAATGGTAACACGAGACAGCTATTTCTCCTTTAATATTCTTTATTAGGTTTCTGCAAAAAGCATTGTCAGCCTTTGTATTTCTGGTTTGGTTTTTTTTTCCTATTTGGTTATCCTTCTGTGCTTAAAGAAATAACAATAATTAATTTGTTCTTTACAAAGATTGAAAATGTCCTTCATCTAAGCTCTAAAAGCCAGATTATTATTTGCACCAGGAACTAAGTCATGGACCAAGATGCTATTGTGCTTGGTGTTTTAAGGATAGGCGTAAAAATGGTCTTTGCCCAAAAGAGCTTATGAGCCAAGTGCAAAAGGAGAGGCACTAGATAAAAAAATTACCAGGGCAGCAGAGGGAACGGATAAAATACCATTGGTCATCATGGTAAATTGCAAAAAGAAACCTTTGTTTTCCCTGAGATTGTGTGCTTACAAAATCTTATGATAAGGGGATTAAAGCATTCACAAATACAGTTCCAGAACAAGTATGCATAGACAGAAGCATATTTGCAAACATTTCAAATATCTCTATTTTTTATTATAAACCCTCCAAATTGGGACTCTATATCTCTATGAGGATGGAATCCTGGCACACCCAGTTTTCATTTGCAGTGCAACTTTTTTTTATTCATCCTGTACCTTTGATAAGATGTGCAAGCTCCCAGCTTCCTAATCCACACTTGCAATGGGTAGCTAGATGAAATCTTTAAGCGAATCTGGCTTTTGATGGACTAGTGATTTCACAATACAGTGTGGTAGACACTGTAGACAATGTGATTAAAGCCCCTTCTAATTGTCTGACTAGAGGAAAGTTCTTCAAAATGATGAATTCCTTTGTCTCTCAATTAGCACTCTTCATACAACCTGTAAGCCAGTGGGAAATATGATCTAACTAAACACTGAGGTAAGACAATGCAAGACATGTCCCGTACTCATGACTTTTGATAATTTGCTATTTTGCAGAGTGAATTACATGTCTGAAAGTTAGTGTTACATGTCACACTGGTAATAAAGTTTGAATTAGAGAGATCTAGTCATGTATTCAGGGAGACAAAAGTAGAGTTCAGCTGTTTGTCAGGGAAAGATGCCATACAAGGTAGAATGCCAAAGCCAACATTACAGTCAGACCAATTGATGCTTCCTTGCTTTATGTGGATTTGGTGTTGCTCCCTTAAGAATGATATCATCTGCCCTGCCTGGGCCACTTGGCTGTTGCTGCCTGTCTCAGGCACTTGCAGACCAGATGTGTCTGGTGTGTTGGTGATGGGGCCGAAGTCCCTTTGAACTACACTGGGCAATAAATCCACCACAGCTGCAACACAGCAATGGTGAAAGGAAAGCTAATACCCTCTAAAAACTAGCAAACATGACTCTTTTGGAGAAGTATAAGAACCAAGACTAAAATGCTCTGAAGATTAGAGATTACAATAGTTTAGTGGGTTAGTCTAGAAATAAAGTTTGGAATAAATGTAGAAAAATTTGCTTTATGGTTTCTAGTGACTAGAGGGAAAGAAATGCATATATATTTGTATGGGATTATATAGCAATGGGGAACAAAGATGACAGACCCCCTTGTACGTCCAAAGATCCGTTTATTGCCAAAAATCGCCCCCTCTTTATACCCTTAATCTCAACCGAACACAACCGAAACCAAACCAAATTTAACAGCAGAAGGGCACCCATTGGCTGGATCAGCTGCGGTGCTGCTGTCCACGCGTCCTATCACCCAATCATCTTCCAGCTCATATGCTGTGCACGCGCTCCTCCAGCCAATCACAGTCTCACTTCCCTCTGTCACTCAACCGACTCTCTCCTCACTCACAACCGCCGCTCACCCCTCACCCAACTTCCAACCGTGCAGCCCGCAGCTGGGCCTTTCCCACAGGGCCTTCTGGTGAGCATAGGCCTCAACCACTTTAACAAATGTAACCCCATATTCCACAGGATTAGTGGCAAATTTGGAGTGATATCTTTAGTTTATCTTGCAACTGTTTGGGCATAACTAAAGGAAAGAGATATGATTCTAATATTTTTCAAGTATATGTTGTGATTTTTATTAGCATAGCTGTAAGATGGACATCTCCCAAGATTAAAAATCCTGAATAAATTACTCAAGCCTATGAAACTGGCTCACAGGTAATGATATCTTAGCTGTGCTTCTAGATATTTTTGTCATTTGTAACTGTTCAGGAACACAGGCAATATTCTTTGAGGTACTCAATAACCCCAAGAGCTTGATTTTGTTCTGATTAAAAGCTGTATCTTGATGTAACAAGCTGGCTCAATTGTTAGACATTGCAAGACTCACAATTGAGTCTTTTAACTCCCTTTGAATTGGGAGACTGACATCTTTCAGAATGAGATGTGCTGATCTAAGTTCTGGGTTGCAAGCAGATAAAATGATTCCATTTTTCCCAACGCCCTTGCAGAGGATCTTGTCTGCACAGGGAAGGTGGCAGAGCATTTTCCATCTGAATGTTTCAAACAGGAAAGACCATCATTCTCCAAACAGCAGTGGTGTTTTTGTTTCTCTTAGCAAAGTCCCTCACATGTGTAGGTCTTTGTATTCCAGAGGTCCCCAAGGTTACAACGAGAGTGTGATAAATAGATGCTATAATATTGGCTTCTTGCAAATGTTAAAATAAGTGATGTAACAGTGGCGCTGCCACAAATAGATGCTATATGTAAAATATGATATATAAGGTAGCGTTGTTGTGAGGATGTGTTTTCTTAAATACTGTTTCATTTAACAAAAAACTTAGAAATAGCTATGCTTATGAACTATTTGCCTGGATTCCATTCTGAATGGTTACTTGAAAAGGGTTTGAATATGATTCTGGGAACTGCTGGAAGCAAGATTCCATTCTGAGTGGTTACTCGAAAGAGTTTGAATATGCAATCACCTGTGGGATCGATTCCGGGAACTACCAAAACAAGATTCCATTCTGAATTGTTACTGGAAAGGGTTTTGAATATGTATAATTGTTTATGAATATGCATAATTGTTGATAAATATGTAATACTTCAGGTGTATAAAAAGGGCATTTTAGAGGCCACAGGCGTGCTCTTGGCGGAGCGCCAAAAGCACCCAGCGCTGTGATTTTTGCTTTATTATCTTTGCCCCTTATTGTCCTTTATTAAACTTTTAAATCTTAACAGGAGAGTGAACCTCATTTTTCACAAGAGGCAGAGCAGTGATAAAACAAACAGCCTGAGTTTGGCTCAATGGTTTATCTGACATGTCACTTAGCATGGTGATTTATTAATGTTGCAGCACACACCGAAACAATTCAAAGCAGACTATTTAATCTCAAAAGACAAGATTTGGTTGGTTGTCAGTATCCTCTTGGAAACAGAGGTTCTAAAAGCCGGGCCAAGCTGTTTATGCATTGGCAGACATTAGTCTAATTATATTTTAGTTTTTGAGCTTGTCTTCTGTGGTGACTTGTTCTATTTAGTCTACTTGGTGGTGGCATAGAGTAGTTCCAGGTCTCGATACAACATAGTAGGGTGTCATTTGTGTGTTTTGCAGACCTGGATGACATAAAGAGCATCAGTTTTTTAATGTGACTAGAAAGCATAGATGCTGCAGTCAGAATTTACTGAACTCCTGAACCTTCACAATGGTTTCATTTCCATCAAATGATGCTGAAATCTTCTAGCTTTTTTTACTTATCTGCTGCATTTCTGTTTTGAACATCCTTCCCCCAAGACTAATATGCATGAAGAGGACTTCATAGAACATGAAAATGGAGCATCTGTGATAGCTGATCCTGAAGTCAACAACTAAAAAGAAAATAAGGGTATCTCATATGAAGTGGACCCAGCTGACAGAGCAGATTGTTTTGGTTTGGGTTTTTTTTTAATATAATAGCAGGTAATATTTTTGTTTAACACAACTTTTCACAATGTAGTAGTTATGGAACTATATGTGTCTACATTTC
This sequence comes from Dicrurus megarhynchus, assembly GCA_013399195.1. NCBI lineage: Eukaryota > Metazoa > Chordata > Aves > Passeriformes > Dicruridae > Dicrurus > Dicrurus megarhynchus. Next base: position 640,559 of record VXAD01008059.1, read on the forward strand.
CGGAAAGATGAGAATTGAAAAACAGGCAGATTGCATGCTTTCAATTTCACTTGAATGCTTCTCCTTTTCTGGTTATGATCACAGGCTATAAAGGAAATACCTCACTGATATTTTTGGGAAGTGTAAAAGAGAAACGAACCTCTCCTCAGTGTCCGTGGTTTGCATGGTGCTTTTGAAGAGCAAATGGGGAAGTTCTTATGTCTGTATAAGTCAGAGACAGACAGCTGTGAGTTACTTGACACCTCAGATCTGAAGACTCCACTGAAAGAGACACCAGGAAAAACAGGGAGGCTTCAGAGTGCTTAGGAAAATATGCTTACTCAGTATGTCACTGGGGAGTTTTTGTTATAGGCCAAGACCACAGAGAATTTCAGTTTGATTGAACTTCTGGAAACCTGTGTTATTCTGCATCTGAGCAAGTCAGTCCTTGGAGTGCTTTATTAGAAGGAAAGGCTTGAGAAAAGCTCTCAGAGAGCCAGCATCTCAGTGATTTGGCTCCTGATTTATGATGTTGCCAGCTCCATCTAAATAAAGCTGAAGATATGCTGACCTGTGATGTCCACTTAGCATGCATGTGACTGACTGCTCCCAAGGCTGGTGTCTTTGAAAGGCTTTGTTGGGAACTTAACCTGGGAAAATCCTTCTGAGGACATTTCTGTTGTCAGTTCTCTGCACAAAGATTTAACTTTGCTTACCACTCTCCAAAGAAATCTAGCTTTTCCCAGATGATTCCTTTCCTTTGGTAGAATCCTATCCATGTGGGAAAAAGTGTTCTCAAGTGGATATAGAGCATGAAGTCCGCCCTACTGGACTGAACTGGGTAGGATGGAAGAACAAGGCATGCACATGTTTTCTGCATCCCTTACTAGCTGGTGCCTGCAGCAGTGATTTATCCAGTAATGAGCTAAATCAAGAAAGAGAGTGTATCTTTGCTCATTACTTTGAAGCAGTTGAAATTAATTTTGCTAATAAATTAAATATGTCTAAGTGTTAGAAGTTGAGCAGAGAATGACAAGTAATTGTGACAGGCTTGTGAAAAAATGTGACGATTTTCCCAGTGGAAGTGGATCTAAACATCCTAGTAGTTCAAGAAAACTATTCTGGGGGAAAATCTATGGCTACAGTCTTCTTTTTCTGTGCCAACTCTTCTATAGAAACTCTGGTTTTTACTTCTCACTATGCTTTGTGGGGCTTAGTGTCTCTGTCCTTAGTATCATCCTCACTGATTACTATCCCTGTAGGGATATTTTAATTCAGAACATGTCTTGCTTTCCCCTCAGCATGTCAGTCTGGGTCCTAATGAGATGGTGCAAGAGGCAACATCAACATCCCGTTATAATTTCCTCCAAGAAATACCATGAGGGAAGAAGTTCCGTTCCTCTTTCTGCTTTTCCCACCAACTCTCTGACCTGGTTCAGAGAATGGTCCATGACCACTTGGTTGGACACAGATGTGGGTCATGCCACAGAGAGTGTAGCATTTCATTAGTGGCATTTGTCCCAAGGGTCTGCAAAACTAAAGTAGGTCTCAGTTACCTTAATCCCCTGTTTGGGACATTTGACCCCTCCCAGCAGAATTCTCTTTTCTGTACTTCTTTTTGCCCATTGATCAATAGTTATATTAGTGTCATTGATTTCTCATCATTAAATGCTGAAGGACACTACAACTCTGCCTTTTTCTCATTATCTTTCATTTGTACCATTTTGTTCTCTTCTATCCCTCTGCCACCTTCATTTTCTTTCTCTTCTCCTCCTGTGAGTTTCCTCTTTCCAAATGCTGCCTGACTTATCAGTGCAGTGTCTGCAGCCAACAATACTATTTGGATATCCTTTGATCTTTACAGACACCTCCTCTCTGATCTCCAGACTGGTGTCCTTGTTGCCTTCTTCCCTGTTGTGCTTGGCAGACTGCAGCAAAACTCCAGCTGGCAACCCGATTTAAGTTTAACACCACGCTTATTCGTTATTCTTTCACTCTGGCTGCAACTCCAACACTGTACTGGCTATTGCCATTTTTTTTTTTTTTGTAGCTACTGTGAACCTGAGAGATAGAAGTGGGGTATTTCTACACAATAATCCTATTATCTAGTGAAGTTTTATATGCCCAGCATGTTTTTGTTGAACAGCCTTTCTCTCATATCTTTCCTGGCTGTTCAGGAATGCTTCAGATCTCTTCCGTGCTTAATGTCTGCTGCGTGCTTACCCTGGGAATGGGGCTGCCAGAGGGCACAGAGAGACTGGAGATGTCCAGGTGCCTCTTCTCAAACTGAATTAAATTAAAATATGAAGGATGTGTATGGAAATGGCATATAAATCACTCAGACCCTTATCAAAACCTGCACCCCCATTGCAGTTAATTAGAAAATTAAAAAAAAGATAGGCCTAACAAAGCAAGCTCTTGATTAAACCTAATCACACCTCTGCTCCTTGGTAAATGTGATGTATAGGAATTCTGAAATTTGCCTAATTACATTTGGATTCAGATGTGTCTTGTTTCCCTCTGCCCTTAGCTTGCTGCTACCTGAGTTCTAAACGCAGAAAACTTTTTCATGGGTGGGATGTGCCTACTGAGGGCATTCTGAAGCTAAGGAACAGGTAAAGGAGCATGTGCTCTCTCAAGGACATAAACACACATGTGTATGTGTAAGTATATATACAAATGTCCATAAGCGTGTGTATCAATGTATGTCTGCAGGGACTGGGTGAAGCACAGGAAAATGGATGCCAGCATTAGTTTCAGGCAGGTGAGGCCGGTGGCAACCAGATGGTAATTATTATATGTTTACAGACTCTCTGTATCTCTGCCGCCTGTTGCTCCCAGACACTCAGAAAAGTGGCCCACATATTTTTTTGGTGCAGAAATGACAAGTGAGGAAGAGGTCAGACAGGTTGATAAGGTGTTACAGTCTCCAAATGATTTGTGGCTGTTAAAACACAGGTCCTTAGTTAGAAGGTTAAATGAAAAAACCTGCTGGGAGCTGTAATGAGAGCTTTGCTTTTTCATCATCTGAAAGAGGATCCTGGCCATGAATGGTTGATTTGAAATGGTGCCAATATAAAGAATAAATTCGTATTGATACTGACATTATTTTTAGCAACACTGACAGTGACAATAATGATGACAATAACATTATTATAGTAGTAAACTTGTGACAAGCACTTTGTGTGCATGTTACAGGATTTGATGCAGGAATTGTCCTTGTAAAGGGCCATGTAAGTATTTAAATGTCAACATGACTTTTTAAACTAATGTGACCAGAAAGAATGTTCACTTGATACAGTAGGTAAAGTTGATGATTATTAACAAATAGTACAGGACACTTTAAACAAAACAGAGACCTGTTTGCAAAACGTTGACAACAGTAAGCAATGTTAAAACCCAACTCCATTTGTGTATTGTTACCTTAGGTGTAATGAATGCTGTGTAACAGCAATGGTAAACACCTCTTTAAAATGATCTGCCTGTAAAAATGCTGTTAGAATATGATGAAGAAATAAACCTGCCTCATAATGTTTAAAGGCATGCTTTTGGTAAAAATATATATTTTGGAAGAAGTCTGTTGTATTTCTAATTGCACTTTGATTACCTTTTCGTGTGCACTGATATAATCCAGTCACATTTCCTCTATTTTTTTTAATTAACAAAGGCAGGACAGTGGCATGGTTTTGTCAATTCTTCATGACCTTTGAGGTTTAAAAATTATAGCAAAGATAAAAAGAAATTCCATAGGAATATGCTCTTAACAAGAATTAGACTTAGTTAAAATAACTGTTGATATTAGTTTGACACACCTTGCTAGAAACCACACAAGTTTCTAGCAAAGTAAAGAAACAATTTGGTTCTTTAGCATGAGAAATACCCATGTCTTTGATGTAGATCAAATTAACCATCTTCTGTCTAGGCAGTAGCACTCTGTTAACTCTTACTGTAGTAAAAGTGAATGTTGTGTCAAGATAACAAGTACAGACTTCTTGAGAAAGAGCAAAGTACATTCTTCAACTGTATACTTCAGACATGATCTATGAGAAGCAAGATGGTCTATCGCTCACATTATCATCTGCTCCATCACAATGAAACAAAATTCTGTAAAATGGAAAATGAAAGGCAATTATAATGTAAAGGATAAAATGTTTTATAAAATATATTTTAAAAATACAGCAATTAGAAAAGCAGACAACTTTATAATCTAAAAATTGCCTATTTTTCTCCAATATATTGTATAGATCTCCTTTATACTTAAACTGACATAATATAGTATTAGTTCAGTGTGTTTTTGGTATACAATAAGCATAAATTTCTTTCAGTAGAGGACCAAAACATATGTTTTGAAATCCAAGTCCTTTAAACAGTAATATGTACAGTAAATATCATATTTTGGAACTTTTTTCTATATTCATTTTTGCTAAGTCAGGAGTCCAGGGGATTTTTGTCTCTGGCAAATAAAGCAGATGTTTTTTCACCCACACCTAGATATGTCAAGTTTAAAAAGAAGCAAATGGAAGGGAAAAACTTGAAAGATTTAAATTCACATTAATACCAGGAAGAGGAAAGAAGTATTACTTTATCTATTGCTTTGAAGCACATGGAAGATCTCTAGAGATGACTGAGATAAATTTCTGCCAGGAGAGTGTCATTTGTCACTGTTTCTGACCTTTTTTCCCATTCTTTCTTGAAATCCCTTTTTAATATCACATTAAAAAGCATAGAGGGTTTATTCCTCATGGTAGCAGACTAGCCTGCACTCAGTATAGCCCCACAGGACTCAGAGGAACACCTTGAAGTACGTGGGGCTTTAGTCATTCATTTGCTATTAGCAGGCAAAAATGATAGTTTTATTTTACAAAGAAAAATGTTTTTTTGATGCATGCCATAAATATACCACTGCTGGACCAGTATGGTCCTCTTAGGAACAGAAAATATTTGGCTCATCTTAATTGCAAGAATGCGATATTTTTTCTTGAGATACAAATAGGACTTGGGCCTCAGTATCCCATTACAAACTATAAAAACTGCAGTTTTAAGCAGATCGATTTCTCTGCATCTTAAAATACAACCTCTTGACAGAAGGGTGGCTGCTTCTACAGACCTGGAAACAAGCCTACCTAATTTTTATAACTGCCTGTATGTGTATAAGAGTTTCTGTTTTAATATGCTGCCTCAGGCCTTGAGGTTCATGTTCTGCTTGTAGACTTATTTTTCTAATTGCTGAACAGCAGAAACTTTCTGTGATTCACTTGGAGTGGGTAAATGCTTTCAGAATAGGTTTTTGTAATGAGTAATGCTTTTAGAGCTTCACTTAAGACAGCAGTCACATTGGGGACTAACTTGTTGATTTTTTTCTTTTTTGATAGCATACATTTTCATAAACTTTAAGTAACTGGAGGGGAAAATCAGGAAAAAAACCAAAATCCCAACATCCTTTCTCTGGACTATGTGCAAAGTAAAATTCTTGAGAGCCTTTAAAGTTGTTTGCAATAGTGGGTTTGGATGTAAATGCCAATGTTAAGCATTCTATGTTTGGTTTATAAATGTATTTTGTTTAGATATAGGTAAAAAGTAATTTTTGAGCTGTAAGTCTCGCCTTTTTGCAAGACCTTGAAGGGGGAGCTGCCCCCCTCGGTTTGCAGGAGGTACAATTCTGACTTCTTTCCAGTAAAGCATTTAAAAGGATGACAAAGAAATCCTTATATCTACTAGCAAGACCAAAATAAAAAAGGAACTCCCCAGCTTGTTTCAGTATATACCCTTTGCATCCATGCCTTCAGGACCACACGTAGGTTTAAATTCTTACAAACTTGAAACAAAGCACTGCTTCATTCAGACTGTTGTAGGTGACAGACTGACAAGTAGCTAGCTTATATGGTGCCTCTGAATCCTTCACACACTGAACACACAGAGCTGCTGAGGGGAAATTGTTCTACAGGATTTGTGGAGTTTTTGATGGAAAATGCAGAGTCATTGAATTTAATAGCTTTCTTTGGCTGTGGATTTTGTTTTGTGTAATTTTTTTTTTCTTTTGTTTTGTTTCACTTGTGTTTGGGATTTTTGTTTCCTTTTTTGTTTGTTTTTTTTTTTTGTTTTTAATAATAAGTGTACCTTTTACTCTAAAGCAGAATGACCTGCTGGAAACAACATATGGTTTTCTTTGTATCAGATACAAGATGTGGCTTATTACCTCTGAAGATAAGGGGTACCCCATCAGCACTGTTTGGGAACATAAGTGAAAGTCTTCTGTGATAGCAGGAGATAGAGTGCTGCAGTTTTTTATCAAAACCCATTTGCCATTGCTTTTGAAGCCTAAGGATGTTCTTTTCTTGTGAGCAGAACAGAGAACTGTCCCTTTGCATAACAAAACTACGCTTACATGTGAAATGCATGATTATACCTTTCTGATAGAGGTTTTCACCTTGGACAGAAATTATATATACATACATATCTATATATACATATGATATACATATGCATATACATATATGTATACAGATTTGAACTGTACATGGGAATATTTTGAAACTAAAGGAAGGTGCAATGAAACACATTGGTAAATCAGATTTCATTTCCTGTAGCTGTCTCCTGCTTCCCTTTGACCTTTAATGTCATCAACACAATGGTTGCTATGATTTAATGCATGTCTGTGCCTCATTCACTGGTGTTTACAGAAAGATTTTCTTCCATTACTTGGCCACACTTGTGGCAGACACCACTGGCCAAGACTTTCTGGCTCCTGCCAATCCAGGATCTGCCTTTGATTTCTTGTTTCCAAAAAAATGCTAGTCCAGGGGACTCCTCAGCCTGATGTACCATTTTCTTTGCAGTGCTCTGAAAGTCTCAGAACAAATTCCTGTATCTCACTGTCTGCCAGAGAAACCCACATTTCCGTCTTTCGGAGCCCCAGTAAGCTCAGAATCACTCTTCCCCCTTTTTCCCTAATTGTGAAGAGGCAGCAGCTATGATCAGGCTGCTGTGCCTGGGTCAGCACCCATTGCCAGCTTGTGACTGCCCGGCAGAGCCACGACGCCTGTCCTGGGAGTCACCTCGCTTCTCTAGAACACTCCAGTCAGAGGACGTTTTGTCAGGTTTTAAAAACTATGCAGGAGATAGTTCTGGTGACTTGAATCTCAATATAAAATGCTTATCATGAGGCAAACTGCAAGTCCAATTACTTGCTGATTAATTAATTTTCCTTAATTAAATTAATTCATTGCAATAGGAGCAGCTGCTAGACTTCACAAGGGCTGGAGTTCTTGTAGTACTGGAATATATTGGAGTATTAACCCTTTGCTCTAGCATGGGACAGAGAGTACTTAAATGTGTCCTGTGAAAATGAAAATGGACTGCATGCGAGACACGCAGTTTCCAAAGAAGCAATTTTTGGAAATTCCCAGGAGCAGGATAAGAAAAAAAAAGTTGAAACAAAATAAGAATGTGGCATTTTTAAAACTCCTTGTGTTACTAAGACAGTGTTCTCCCCCCTCTGTAAAACTGTCTGCATTTCCCTGCTCACCCCTCTTTTCCTGAAACAACCACTGGGTGAACTGAATCACAGAATCACAGAATTAACTAGGTTGGAAAAGATCCTGGAGATCATCAAGTCCAACCGATGGCCTAACACCACCTTATCAAATAACCATGGCACTGAGTGCCACGTCCAGTCTTTTTTTAAACACCTCCAGGGATGGTGACCCCACCACCTCCCTGGGCAGCCCATTCCAATGCCCAATCACTCTTTATATGAAGAATTTTTTCCTAATGTCCTGCCTCAACTTCCCCTGGTGCTGCCCCTGTGTTCTCTCATCCTGTCACTGGTCGCCTGGGAGAAGAGACTGACCCCCACCTGGCTACACCCTCCTTTCAGGCAGTTATAGAGAGTGATAATGTCTCTCCTGAGCCTCCTGTTCTCCAGGCTAAACGACTCCAGCTTCCTCAGCCACTCTTCACAGGGGTTGTATTCTAGACCCCTCATCAGCCTTGTTGCTCTTCTCTGGATGTGTTCAAGCATCTCAATGTCCTTCCTCAACTGAGGGGCCCAGAACTGGACACAGTACTCAAGGTATGGCCTCACCAGTGCCAAGTACAGGGGAAGAATCACTGCCCTGGTCCTGCTGGCCACACTACTCCTGATACAGGCCAGGATGCCATTGGCCTTCTTGGCCACCTGGGCACACTGCTGGCTCATGTTCAGCTGCGGTTGACGAGTGCCCCCAGGTCCCTTTCACTGTCCATCCGCTCTGTCTCCACCCTGTAGTGCTGCATGGGGTTGTTGTGGCCAAAATGTAGGACCTGGCAGTTGGACTTGTGAAATGTCATATTGTCAGATTCAGCCCATCAATCCAGCCTGTCCAGGTCTCCCTGCAGAGCCCTCCTATCCTCCAGCAGATTGACACTTGCTCCCAGCTTGGTGTCATCTGCAAATTTACTGATGGTGCACTCAATCCCCTCATCCAGATCATCAATAAAGATATTAAACAGGTCTGGGCCCAACACTAATCCCTGGGGGACACCACTGGTGACTGGCCGCCAACTGGATGTGGCACCAATCACCACCTGTATGCTCTCTCCAACATGCCTCCGTGTTACTGGGAGCTGGCTACTTTCTCTTGGATTCCGTATTCCAACAGTCATCCAGGATGAGCTAAAACACACTTTTGAACCACCTGCCTCCATTCTTCTGGTGTCACAACGCCTGTCAGTGCCCATCTCGCTCCTTATCCTTCTCTTACCTCCTCAGGCCCTGTCCCTCCAACTGCAAAGTGCTCAGGAAGCCTCCTCAGGCACCTACATGTGAACTCAAACGCCTTATTCCTGGTGCAGGAGCAACAGAGGGATCATCTTTGGGTTAAATTTGGCATCTATTCTGCAAGGAGTCCCCCAGGGAATAGGGCTTTTCCAGTATGACTGATTTTGTAAAACTTTTCTGTGTGGGTTCTCTATTTCCAACAAAACAGTCTCCATCAGAAAGGCTCTCCTTCTGAGTTGTTCATCACCTCAGTATGGGGTCTGTGATTTAGCAAGGACAGATTTTGGATGGCTTTTCGTCTCTCACAGGTCATTGATCAGCGTCTTTCCTGCATGGACCCTTGTTTTTATTTCACCACAAATCTGTGACTTTGCCTGCTGCCTGGCCAGGGGAGCCTGGCATATTCCTTTATTTCTGGGACAGTTCTTATGTTAAGCTTTTCTTGCATTTCAAATATTTATACAGCATCTCTCAGGTGAATTTGTTCATGCTGTCTTGGGTAGCATCTCCACCTCCTTTACAAAGGCTGTTTATGCAAAATTCCTCCCTGGGGAAAATCCCCTGATGCTGAGGAAATTCTGAGCTCCCTCTGCAGGTTTTACTTCAGTTATAATATGGATTTGATCCATCTCCTGTGCAATGGCTGTCATGATCAGGGATGCCTTTGTTAATACTTCTCATGTTCAACTGTTTTATCTGATTCCTCCTTGGAGAGCATCTTTGTTGCTCCTCAAAGCTGTATTCACTCTGACAGTCTTCCCAATACCATACCCTGGGGAATTTCAATTTTCAATTGTCTCGGTAATCAGTGTGTTTTAATTGCATGAAATTTTCCTCTTGTATGTCCCCGCTCTTTTTGCTCAGTGTGTGCACACAGTGAAGAACCCAGATTTCCAACAAGTGCCAGTCAAAGGAACTGCAAAAACATGTGTCCTGAAAATTTTCCTCCAGTCCCTGCACACCCACTCATCCAAATCCACATAGGCTCGAAACGCTCTAGAAAAATCATCAAGTGAGATAAAAAGAAACAGCATGTACTTTCAGTTTCCAGATGAAGTCTCAGGGAGAAAAAATTGTATGGTTACTGCTAGAAAGTATTTATAATCATTAAAAAAACCAGTAGGACGCTGAAGAAATTTGACTGAGTTTCTGCTGCAAGAAGAGAAAACAGCCATAAGCAACCCAGAAGTCCTTTCTTACCTCATCAGGGTATCACTTTCATGGTCCACAAATTCTGTATTCAGACTGTGGGAATCTAATCTTCCCAGTCAAATGTCACAACTAATTTATTCCCACAATTTCACTTTTAATCCAGTATGTCAGCAGCCAAACGGTGCAACTTGAGCTTGGTTTGCACTGAGTAGCTGTTAAAGGGGTAAAGGCTAGTTTTGGTAATTTGCTGCGAATCGCTGGCATGGGGGCAGAGCTGATGAGGGACAGATTCCTTTGGGTTTCCAGAAGGAGAAAAGGAGGTCTGAAAATACAGAAGCAGGGCTGGGTCCATTAGCAGGAGTCATCCTGTAGTGCTGTTTATGCAGCCTGATCAGCTGTAAAATTTTGGGCAGTGACTTTTTGAGACCATTAACCTTTGGTATCTAAAATGTGAATTTGAGCTAAGTGTTTAAATGCCTTTGATGATCAATGGAGGAAACAGGCATAACTGGGTCAGATTAAAAGTGTACACTGCAAATGTCCAAGGACTGTTGGATAAATCCCTCTTGCTGTTTTCACCCATAGAGGGTCCATCCTTGATTAGAAAGCAAAAAGCCCACCCTGGCTGTGATATAGCCCATGTCTATTTATAACCATATGTATTTTATAAAGATGTCAGAGAATGAATTCTCTGTTCCCTGGACTTTTGGTGTAGCTGTTGTGCATGATTGGTCGTATGACCAACTTTGAGTGATCACTCAAGCTTTTAAAAGAACAGTTTATGGAAAATGAGATGCTCTGATGAAGAATACCCTTAGGATAGAGAGCTGACATAAACTGAACAAGCAGCCCAGCTCAGTCTCACCAAGCTGTGCCAACCCCGTTTAACCCCAGAGGGTTGTTAAACTTGGGATCAGGAGAGCTGTGGCTCGGGGTTGTTAACCAAAGCTAATGCAAGGTGAAGGCGGGTGTCAAAACCAGGAATCCAGAACACAGTAACAAGATTGTGTAGAGAGACAGAGACAGATCCACTTCAGCCCTTCTTTCACTCTTTTCCCAAATGTAAACATTGGGCTGAAATTTTTCTTAGTTTCTCAAGGCTTCGCTCTGTGCTAGTGCTCACCCCCACTTTGCTTCCCTGTCCTTTTTCACTGGTTTCTTTCTGGGATACAGAAAGATCATGGAGGAGCGGAACAGATGGAAATCATCTCAGCTTTTCTGGTCTGCTCATTCATTCTGTGCTTTATAAACTGGCGTTCAATAAGGCTTCTTGGGGAACCTGACATAGACCACCCTTAAAGGCTGGTTTCTGTGTCAGTTCAGACCCCTGCCTACACCAGCCTGACCCTACCCAAATCCTGCAATAGGTTGGGCATCTCCCTTTGAGCTGCCTGTTCCCTGGCACAGGCAGAGTGCAGAGTAACCATGGGATGCTGTTTATGTAAGTCTCACTCTCCTGTAGTCCCTGCTGCTGGACACAGGCCTGGGCAGTAGTCGCAGGAGTCATTTCTAAGGCACCTTCATTTGTGGTTGTCCCAGTTAGTGCAGACACCTTTGGTACAGCTGCCAAAATTCAGCAGACAAGGAGAAAATAACACTGACTGCCTTAAGTGTCACGGGAGACAAACCCATAGGGTGATTTTTCATTTAATCTTTATTCTGTCTTTTCTATTACCCGCATTGAACCTGATGGAAAATGCAGGCATTCTGCTCAATTTAAAACCAGGCCACTGGATTTTAGCCTATGGACACACAGGTTGGAATAGATGCCTTTACATTCTAAATAAATTGAAACCCTTTTGCATTCAATGAAAATGTTCTTGTTGACTTTTTAAAAAAAAATGCTGTTTGCAAAAGACATGCAGGCATTAGAACCACAATATAGGAATATAAATACTTTTCCCAGAAGGATTTTGTTTTGTTTTCTTATTTTTAATTTGTTTTGAAAAACAATTTAGTGTTTTATTGGTATTTAATAAGTCTAAATTCAGCTCTTTACATAAAGTGAAGCTTCATGGAGCTCAAGTGAAGCTCTTTTCATTTTAGGAGACTTAGCCTACTGGATGTCCGCTTCAGGCAAGTGTCTTCTCATATTCATCTTGGATTCTTTGCCACTTTTTCTACACCTCCTCTTTAAACAATTTGTCTTTTTCATAATCCTCCTGGTCTTTCATAGCCTTTAATGTAAAATAATCTTTTGTCTATTTCCTCCATTGATCATTAAAAGCACCTAAATATTTAGCTCAAATGTGTGTTGTGGATCCCAAAAGTTGATACAATTAATAAATTTTTTGACAATTTCCATGTTTCACCTTTTCCTGGGATAACTCTGGCTATCATCTCCTTCAGCCATAGGTTTATATGACAGTCTTCTGGAGCTGAACCAGTGTGGTACCTTCAGCATCAACACTGGGACAAATCCCTCTCTGCGCTGTTTCAAGCGCTTTCTCCTTTTCTCTTTCCTACTTTACATTGTTTCACAGCTTTTTTCTACTCCTGACTTGGAAACTGGCTACGTCTTACTTCATCCATGGCAAAAAGGAGAAAGAGAATGGATTAGCTCAGTTGGCTGAAGCTTGATTCCTCTTAATTGCAGAGGGAAAAGCAGTGTTTATTTTGTCTGAAAAGGCAGTTCCAGGTTAAAAACTGTCCCTTGACAGCCAAAGGGGAGTTCAGCTGACAACAGTCTTCTGTATCAGTGCTTGTTGTCCAGCCTTCTGTGGTCAAAGGAGCAAAGTGAGCAATTCTCTAAATATCTAAAACAGATGATGAAGGCCCCCAAGTTAAACTAGTGTTAATGTCTGGAGTTATGTGAGATCATATCACCTCAGCAATCCTTTACTGTCTTACAGAGAGGTTGCATTCTAGAGGAAATTTTTAAAATACTAACTTCAACAGCATTTCAGCAGGTACAAATTCCTTCTTACTTGTTATCCTCTTGCTCAGTGTTTGAATTTCTCTTGAGCTAGACAAGCAGTTTCATTTTGCCTAAGGTAAATCTCTCTGTGCAGCTCTGGTGCCTGCTAGTGCAGTCCTATAATGCCACCTAGAAGATGTTGATAATTTTCCTCTTAGCACATGGAGTTCATTTCCTTCACCCTCTGTCTGAACTCTGTCCAGACTGAATCAGAGTGCTATCTGCTTTGCATTTACCATCCATGGTTCCTACAAAAGTGGTATTTTGAGGCAAAGTTCACTCAAAATGTGACACTCAAAAATTTTAATGGAAATTGTCATAACCACTGTGGAGCTCTTCCCTAGAGGACTCAGCCTAAATGCTCATGTTATATTGGAGCCTTTCAGACAAGTGCTTCTCATGCATAGTGCTGCTTGCTGAAAAGGACATCAGAGTCACTAGAGGGAAGGAAAAAGCCGAACCAAATTCTGTCTGGGTGGAGTGTGAAGGAGCCCCACTGATTTTATACGTTTTAAACAGGGTTTAGCTGAATAATGCTGGCAGAAATGTGTTCCTCAGGATGGTGGAATAAAATTGAGTTGAATTCTTAATTATCTGACTAAAGAGGCACTAGTTAATAACCTGGTACTCATGGCAGAGAAAAGAAAATACAGATGAACATAGATCATACTTTTGCCTTAAAATTTGAAGCTGGGCATTTTGCACTTGCCTTTTCTATTACTCAGAGTTCCTAATAATTTATCTGCTCTTAAAAAAAAAAAAAATCAGTTTATTGTTGCTAGGCATGAAGAACATCTACAGGGAGCTACTAAAGTAGCACCTGCATTCCTGGTAAAGTCTGAAGCCAGCAAGAAATATATTTTCCAGTTCAGCCACTGACTTGAAGAAGCATGGGGAAATGGAGCTGAAGAGAGGTTAAGTAGGGATAAAATACATTTGTAAAGCACTTGATAGGTGTCTAAATGCTAATAGCAGATTGCTGCATGGCCTGTGGCGTAGGTGGCTTCCTCTTGCTTTCTGCCTGCCACCCCCCTGTGAAAGGGCATCTTGTCTGCTCGGGGAGCAGCTGAATAGCCTCTTGCCACCAGATGCTTTTTTCTGCTTCGAGTGTTGAGACTGGAAAACTAGAAAACTTTTGTGCCTTTTGGACAGAAGAGCTCATCTCTTGCCAGCAGCTCATGATATGCGTTACTTGACTGGCCCAGTACAGTGATGTTCTTCTCTAGAGGAGCTGGGGAAGTTGTTTAACCTAGAGCTGGCCAGAGGAAACAGGTTTCTCAGGTTCTGCAAGTATCTGTATTGCTCCTGGCTCTGTCTGTGCACAGCTGTTACCATCTCTGTTTTTTAGAAGGGCTACCATAATTTAGAGGGATGAGGCTGGGAAGTCAGATTTCAGTGTGGATCCAGATATGGGCTGACAAATTCTGAGGTCTATTTTACTTTACCCTGTCCCTGTGTCCCTCTTGAGTATGATCCTGTCCAGCCTGGATGAGCTGGTCATCCCCTTGGCTCTCAAGGGTTAGCTGGATGACCCAAAGACATTTGTGTTTGTTTATCTCTTAAACACCCACAGAAAACTCACAGCAGGCCTCAGAGCTGACACACTGTGAACACTGAAGGCCTATCCTCCTATTTTTCAGGCAGGAATTTGGAAGAATTTGTATATTTGTCCAGACTGGCATATATCTGGTAAGCTCCAGACACATCTTAACACACATGCTGGATGACTGTGCTCTGTGAGGACAGCAAAGCTAAAACTTGCAGTAGACATCAGACAGCCTCTGAGTGTAATGTGTGAGCTGTTGGAGCTTAAATCCCCACGTCCTGAAAGCACAGGCTCAGTGTGCATGCACACACCATCTGTAGGGCAGAATAGACACATCCCCAAAGCTTTTGATTTGTTGCATATTCTCTGCAAAGGGCTTATTCACGATTTCTTAGCAAATTTTTGCAGCACCTAGCTGTGAAGCAATATTGGCAGGACAAAGATCGTGGGTAGAGACAGCACACAGTGCCAGGTAAGCTGTCAGAGCTGAGCAGGCTTTCTCAGGCATGAGCCCTTCTTGGCTAGTAATGTATATTAGCCAGAACACAGGGACTCCTGGATTAGGATGCAGATTCCAGCACAAATACTCTGCATATTTGTCCAAAACAAATATTTAGTTAAAGGAATATGAAAATAACTAATTAGATAAGTGACTGTCTATTTAGCTCATACCCATCACCAGTATAACGAGTATTACTTAATGTTACTTAAGTATCTAAATTCCTCTGAGTTTTCATTTCCTTTTTAAAGCCTTCCCATATATTTCTTTTTTGGTGCTTTTGTTACCAAATATTGTTTGCCAGCTCCAGGTAAAAAACTCTTTTTAAAGATTATCTGTTTACAAAATCACATATTGATATCTCTGTACTCTTATCAGGAGGAGAAGGGTACTGTGTATTTGCTCTACTTTATCAGCAGAATCATAAACCAGCAGCTGTTATTAAAGCTCAATAAATATGCTGGCAGTGCTGCGGTGTCTTTCAGTTTGAAATCAGACTTTAAAGTATTCAGCTGTTGGTTTTATTGTTGAGATCTCAGCTGAATAGAAATCTTTATGAAAATTTCTATATAGAGAATTCTAGACTCAAGTTCACTGACACTCATTGAGACAGAATCCTCTAATGCCTCTAACTTTCCAGTCAGCAAACAGTGCCTATCATCTCATGGAAACTGAGTGTGTATCTAATTTTCATTGTTAATTACTATCGGTGAGTTAGGTGGGATATATGGAGGAGAGCCAGAATTCATTTATGTTAATTTTATCATCAGCTTTTTGTTCTTTACTCCTGTCATTTAGAGATACCCTATCACACAGTACACCTTTTTCCATGAAGAAGAGGCAAGGAAAGAATAAGTGAAGTATCATTTCTCTTTAGACAGGTCTTCTTTACATTCACGGATGCCACTGGTGCCTGATTTTCCACCAAGGTTAAGGTCTCTCTAACCTTCCTTAAAGGCTGCTGTAACAGTAGGTGTCCATTTATGCACTGATCTCTTGGAAACAGTCCTTTTAGGAATCTCCTTATTCATTCAGGCTGTTCAAATAATTGCCTATACTAATAAATGGATTATCTAGATTGTGTTTCATTGCATGCTCGTGTCTCACATCCTTATAAACAAATCTGCTCTGACAGGAGAGAAGTCAGGAGGCTATTTTTAGCACATCTGAGCAACTGACTCCCCATGGTACTTAGAGGTTGTATTTATTTATTTATCTTTTGAGCAGTCAGGCTACATGTAAATATTGAGAACTGGGAGTGCTTCTCCTTTTATGTATGGATACATATGCAGGTTATAGCTCAGCTTCATCTCAAGATGATACTCAATTATATATTCCTTCTTCTTTTTCTCTTAAGGTTATTTTGTAAGAGAAAGGCTTTTTCTCTGTACAAATGGAATTATCTGCACAATAGTTTTTGAAAGAAGTCTCTAATCTTCCACAGCCAAGGAATAAATATCAGCATTGGATAGCAGTGCTTATAATTATGTATTAGCATGATATATTTCATTCTATTGTAGTTATTGCTATTATTTTTAAAAATTGAAATGTTGCTAAAGCCAATTTGATTATTTTATAGTTTTCAGACTAATTCTCGCTCACATAATAATGACATTGAGTTTATCCCAGCTTATCCCAGTATTCTGTAAAGGCCGTGGAAGTTTAGATCCTCAGGATTTTCTAAAATGAACAGAACAATGTTCTTTACTCTCTCCACAGACCTATGCCCCTGGTTTTTTTGGGTAGAAGAGAGAAACCCAGAATTTACCCATAAGTCTAAAACCAGGGCAGTTGCTTTTACCTGGAAGCTTCTGTATGTCTGCAAATATCATTTACTGGCTGGAAGTGCAGAACAAAACATGGAAAGAGATATTTGTAACAAAGGATTTGCAAACCTTTTAGGAAATAATAGAAACAAATATAGGTAAGAAATGTGTAAACATGTGTAAGCAGCTGCTCTCCAGCCATACGAGCTGTTGAAAGAATGTAAACAAAATGTAGATATTCAAGTCATGGTTTTGGTTCACCTGTGTTGGATAAATAAGCATTTCATTTGGATTGAAATAGCATAATTTATACTTACTGTCTGCACATTTCTTCCTTCTCCTCAGAGCTGGTAAGATTATGAATTTAGCTTTGACACTTTCAAATTTGTCTTACTTGACAATCAAACAAAAAATATAATTTACCAGCTTCCCACAGAATGAGAAAAATTATTCAGAACCATTTAATTGTTTTAATCAGATAACATGAAGATATTATAATGTAAAATATGTTTTCTAACTGTAACTTAATAGAATGGTAGTTTGCATATTTTATATAGCTAAGCAAAGTGAATCACACAAAGCAAGTATGATTTTATAATATTTGAAACAATATGCTCTAACTCAGAAAGTAATGGAAAATTGAAATTACTGAAATTTAATTTATGGGTTGTTTTTAAATAATGTTTTTGTAATTGACATATTCCTTTGTCCATTGGTTTTATTCTAGTTAAATTGGTTTTTTTAATGTAAATTTTGACCAGCGCTCTCTGGAAAAAGAATCCCCACCCTGTTCTTAACTAGTGGAAAGAATTGCTGTGAAAGTCACATGAGAAACAGTCAGTAATTTCTTCATAATCTTTTGTCACTGGAGCTATGTAAAGGGTAATTTAAGTAATCCAGGAGCTGAAAAAGCATTGATGATTTGGATTTATGTTTTAGTATTTGCAGATAGCCAGCTGAAAAACTGCCCTCTTAGTACCCTGGAAGCCCTAGGCTCAGAGTTTCTGACTTCAGAATCTTTGGAAATTTGTAAAGGTCTTTGGGCTTCCAGGCTCCACAGTCTATGGTGGAAGATTTCTAGTCTGCCTGTATCTCTACAGGAATAACTTCCTGCATCTGTCTCATCTGAGAGAAAAAAAAAAAAAATAGATTTTTAAAATTCTGGTTTGTTTCTCCACAAGATAGCTGTACAGCAGGAAATTTCAAAATGTCTAAGTTTTGTTGTTGTAAAGAACTTGAGAAGGGTGCTGCAAAAGTTGGCTGTTACTGGGATCTGAACTATAGCGTTGCCAGACCTAAAGTTTTCATTGGTTTCTGTTGCTTGCTTTAGGCTGTTTGGAGTTGTAAGGCAGCTCTCGGTGGGAAGGTGGTGAGCTGTGTGATTCATTAATGTAGGGAGTTCCAGAAGAGACCTCTCTGGGTGTGAGGGTGGGCAGTCTGTGGCTGTGCTGATTGCTCGTGTCTGACTGCGGGCAGCTTGTTCAAAGCCAGGAAATGGGGAACATCTTTTGTTTCATTGAGAGCACTCAACTTCTCATTATCTTACCATAATAGAACCACAGCAGCAGCAAATTGGGCTGAGGCAATCAAAAATCTGTAGTAACTTTTCCTGAGAACTCCTGGAGGCTGAGTAAGCTCCGACAGATGAACAAATATGATGTCTATCTTCGAGCAATGTAAGATCAGGCCACACAGTTTAACTTTGCTTTTGGCAATAAGCAGTAAACAGAAATTTAGCATGACTTTAGGAGGATCTCTGATGCTTCCATATCATATTCTTTTAATAGTATCATAAAGAAACTAAGGAAATCTGAATTAGCTGAAACTACTGCAAAGTGAAAGCAGAACTGCAGAGCATGCCACATCGAGAGAAAGCTCGGTCGTTGTCATTCACTGTCACACCAGGGGACTGTGCAGGGTAAAGTACTCCAATGGAGTGATGCTGTTCAGTATTTTCATGAATGACTTCAATGAAAAAATAAGAGCGTACCTTGCAGGCACAGAAATCACACTGAAAGATAGAATTAGAAATCCAAACTACCTTGATAAACCAGGGAAAAGTCTCACAAAATATATGAAGAAGCTGAGTGTACAAATGATTCTAAAACGCAAAGAAATTGTTCCATGGTTTGGTAGGAATAAATGCAAGATGGAGCAAGATGTTGGACTGAATAAAGGCAAGATGGGCGAAACTGATGTAAAAAATCACCTTGTTATCTAGTAATGTATGTACTGAACGTGACCCAGCAATGCTCTGCAACAAGATGCACATTGTAGTGAGATTTACAGCAAAAAAGCATGTGGTCTGAGACGCTGAAAATTACAGAAAGCATAGAGTTCAGAATATTTACAAATTAATTTTTTATAAAGGTTTTATACCCCATCCAAAATAATAAAAGCCATCTTATCTTTGAGCATGTTAGCTCAGCACAATCAGGAGTTCCTGTGAAACCTGTCATCTCAGGGTAGTCACTCATGGGCACACACTTCTGCTGCAGGGAGAGCTGTAGTGTCTTCACAGCTGCATAGGTTTTAATCCTGCAGTCAAACGACCACGAAAGAATCAAACCTCACTTTATATGTAGGGCAACTTCTGCACAATCAGCATTACAGCAAATGCCAGACAAGTCTGTGGATATACCAATGGCAGATGTAGCAGATCATTGCAAACATGACCTGCACAGATGCAGTGCAGCTTTCCAAAATATTTCACTGAAGCCTTGGAGGTTGCAGTACTTGGACCATATTTGACAGAGTGTTTTGAGAGAAATGCAAACTATGTGCACACAACACCAGTGAATATTTGAATAAAAAGCTTACAATTTATTCTTGAGATTACCCTGTTGTCTTCAAGGTTCAAGTGTGGTGTGTTCTGGCAGAGAGGAAAGGATGGACATAAGCAGGATACTCCAGAGGAGGTTCAGATTAAATATTAGAAAAACTTCATCACTAAAATGGGTGGTCAAGCACTGAAACAGGATACCCAAGGAAGTGGTGGAGTCACTGTCCCTGGAAGTTTTAACAAAATGTAGATGTAGTGCTTAGGGACATGGTTTAGTGGTGGACTTGGCAATGCTCTGTTAACAGCTGGACTTGCTGATCTTAGAAGTTTCTTCCAACTTTAATAATTCTATGGTTCTCTGACCCTCTTCTGATTGTTTCCTCATTCCTTGAAGAGCCTCTTTGGAAGCATCAGTGGGCTTTTCCACAGTAATAAAATGATTAAATTCTCTCTCTTTTGATTCTCTCTTCTATTGTAACATTTTGTGTGTGACAGGCTGTTCAAAATCTTGTCTTTGGTTATTCAAACACAAGGAGTCTGGGGAATGAGAGGATTATTATCAGAAAGATTACAGTATGCTTACCTTCTTTTTTTTTCTTGAATGTGTTAGGCATAATTCTGCAAGCATATTTTTTGCACTTACCTTCACATGAATATGTGAAATGTTTTAGATTACTTATATACTGATTTTAAATATTATAACAGATTACTGAAAGGAAGTGGAAAAATATGAAATCACCAAGCAAAAAGCATGGAAAACAACAAAAGCTGTTAACAACCCAGCAACCTCTGGTCCATGCAGATTTTATATCCACCAGTTAGACAAAATAGCAAAGTTAACAGAATAAGGACATTATCTTGAGCTATTGTTGTTCTTCTAGTGTTATTGAGACACTCGGTATTCACCTCATGATAAAATAGACATTCCTGCATTTTATTTCTATTCTAGGTTTGTTGCAGAAGTTTTTATGTTTTCTTCAGTTTATAATTCAATGAAGCAAACAGACAATTTGAAGTCTTGTGAGGTTCTGACTATTTGAACTCACAGAATACCTTTCTAAAGAGGTTACTGAATAAATGCCCATAGAAATTCTCTACCCTCTTAAAAGGATAAATTTCCTGTCCCAGCTTCTCACTCCTATCTTCCAGCATAGTTTCTGCATACTGCTTGAACATCACAACAGATTAATGTTTACAGTATCAGCATTTCACTATTCATTTCCACAGTTAGTTATTTTATTTTAATTGATCCTTCTGAAATAAAAGTGCAGCCAGGACATTCCCACTGTGTGTATACATGCTACAAATGGAGTTTTTGCTGTTTTCTTAAAATGAAAATGAAAATCTTTGTTCCAGTGGGTTTGTGCTTTAGACCAGTTATACATGTGTACACTGCAGATCTTGTTGCTTCAAAGAAGCAATTCTGAATATTGTAAAAAATATTCTGTCTTTAAGCTTTATTATCAGTATCTCTTTCATGTTGCTAAAACCTGATTACTTTTGGATGCAGTATAATCAATTTATTTACTTTTTCTTTGAGAGCTAAGCTTGAAAACACTGGAAAATGCAATGCAAATGTTTCTAAATTTGTAACCAAAATGAAAGGCTATACTTCTGTTGAATTGTTGTTTGATTTTAAACCCTTATTTGGCATCTCTGCCAAGACATGTATACTAGAAGTCAGCGATAATTCCCAAAGGAAAGTTGGTTTCCCAAGGTTGTCACAAACACATTTATGAAGGGAAAAGCGCAGAGACCAAAGTTTTCCACAGACCAAGAATTAAATCCATACATTTAAAACTTTTTGTGTGATGGTATTGTCATCCTGTTTCATGTTATAAGGAGGATTAAGAATATTTGTTTTGGAAAGTTGCCTCTGAGGATTTTATTTTGTGAAAGCAAAGGCATTGTTAGGGTTGAATCAGCATCCTATGCCGATTGAAGTGTAGAAGTAATATTATATGAGTCATTCAAGATAAATTGCTGTGGTTTTGGAGAGGAACTGTTGGTTGTTAAGAAACTGTACTTGCGTCTTTCACATTTTGAAAGTAATTACTTACTTTGTGTAGCTATTAACACTAATTACTTTGCAGGAACTAACATGACAGGCTATTTTTTATCCTTGAAGGTGTGAAGTGGAAAGTTCAATGTGTCAGCTGATAGCATTTTTATGAAGAATTTGACAATTCCCAACTTGTCTTTCAAAATTCTGAAGCTGGCTTAGGTAGCATTTTATTTCTTAGTATTTTGGCCTAACCTTTGGTGGCTGAAGCCTGTTTGAGTGTCATGTGATGAACAGTGGATAAAACAGTTTCACAGAAGACTTGTATTATTCAAATTTTTATTATATTTGACTGTCAGCAAATTTTATTTTGTTTTGTTCTATATTTTATAGACATCGTAGCTCTCAAGTGCTGCAGGTAAAGATCCAGAATTTGTGGTTCTTTTCCCAAAATTGAAAGCAATGTTCTGTAAAAGGATCAGGCAGGTTCTCTGATTTTCCTACATTCAGAAAGACTTTTATATAGAAAAATGCTTAGTGTGTGAAGGCTTAAGATTACTGATCTGTTTGCCACAAACCTTGTACATTCTGTGGAATGATAAAGCAGTTCCTTTTTCTCCCTCCTCTTCAAGGTTACCTTGCTAAGTGTATATATGCATATATTTGCATGTGTGGTTTAAAGTCACTCACAGTGTGTCTAGCAGGACTGACTTGGAGGTTGGTTTTTCTTAGCACGTGGGAATGTTTATTGCCCTGAACTCCAGAGGCCAAGTGCTCTGCACATAAATCAGACAGAGGGCACTTCTGGATGTAGGGCAAATATGCCAGACACAGGAGAGAGATACAGGAACATAACGTTAGTCATGCCAGTGTGAATAATATCTGTGTCTCTACAAAGTAATGCTAGGGAATAATCAGTATGTGAAAAAGCTAAGGTAGTCAATGAAAGGGAATGGAATCCAAGTGAACTGACTTTTCCAGTTCTCTAAATATCAGAGAGATTCAGATTCTTATTAAGGAGATTAAAAGCCTTGTGGGAAATAAACATCATTCTGAAGCCTGGATGCATTCTTTCTTGTCAACAAATGTGATTACTGATAGTGAAGTTTCAAAGCTCGCTGATGACAGAGGTACATGACTCTGCATTCCAGATCATCTGAAACACATGACAGAAAAAAAGAATATGTGATTGAAGAATAAATTTCCACAATGATGCTATTTGCATCCACAGAAAATTGTTTAATATTTATTCAATAGAATATGTGTATATTGATACATATTTATATAAAACCCCCTCATCCTAAAATACTTCTTTATTAAAATAGCTTGTAATTAATAACACATTTTTGACCCCTTAGGTTTAAACAACCATAGTAGTGCAGTTCAGCTAGAAAACAAAATACATGTAGTTTATTTGATCGAAACCAAAGTAAGTGGCCTAAGACCACAGTGTTTGCTGCAACATGTGCCATTATCATTCCTGTGTTAACAGGCAGTTGATCCATTAAAGTGTGAACCAGTAGGTTCACTTCTGCAACTGTACAAACATTCCTTTTTGCCTGAAAAAACAATTGTTTATGGAACTGGTTATTGGCTTTGGTGCACATATAAAGCATTTTATCTTCCCCCCAAAATCTAATAGCAGCACATTTCATTGCATGGGAAGCATAATCCTGTGCTCTTTGCTCTGTGCTGTCCAGCTGACTCAGGTGAGATGGGTGAGATGGGAAATGTCAGTGTCAGGAAAGAACCTTTGTTTGTATTATACACCCTTTAAAGCATGATATCTTCTAAAAAGTACCCTTCATACACCAAGTCTAAGCAGACTGACAAAAAGCAAGGTAAAGCAGAACCTAATCTTACAGTGCAGACACTTCAAGTACTCCTGAAACATTTCCTGGGTTAAGGAATCCATGGACAACTCTTCACATTAACTCCCTGAAATCAAGCAGAACCTGGCAGCCTTTGAAAAACCTGCACCAAGATTGAAGCTGGCATGTTGGTGCTCTCAGACGCAAGAGGTGAACTGTGAAAATTGTAAGAGGTAAGAGAATCACCGTGTATCTTACCAATTAAAAAGTAAAAGCTCCAGAAGCCAAGGATTTGTGGTGTAAAGCTAAGGGGGGATTTGCCATGGTTTGGTATACTGCAAAGGCAGTTGATGTGCAGTGCCTCTTATCATTTGGATGGGAAACTTCCAACAAGCATGTTATGAGAACTGTTGAAGAAGGGATTTCACATCCAGCTGCTACTGCTTTTTTTAGCTATTAATTTGTCATGCATAATTTCCTATTATTTCTTGTCATGACATATTCTATTAAGTTATTTTAGGATATAGGTTGTGACTACAGCTGGCACCGTGTGTCACATTATATCTCATCAAGTGGAAGCATAAGGTAAATGCTTGGTTTGAGCTTCTAATTTTTTCACAAATGGAACAGTTACGAGCATTCAGGTGCATGAAGTGTTCAAGGTAAGGAATGAACAAACCAGCTTGTGCCTTCTAAAAGGGTGGAAAACTCAAGAGCCTTTGAGGGTCGTATGCCCCCAGGGCTATGTCCCAGCGCTGTCACCATGTCCCTGTGGAACCCTTGGCTTTGTCCCAGTATGAGTGTAAATCTGCCTCTCTCCCAGGCTCAAGTGTGTTTTCCTTCTCCTGGGAGCCTTCTTGCTTTGGCGAAGGAAAGACAGATTGCATTTTGAGCTTTGGAGGCTGAAAACTCAGCATGGTCCCTTCCTTTGCTCCACTGCTGGACATTACAATATATTTGGATGGGCTCAGCAGTTTGTGGCACCCACGTCTGGACACGAGCTTGCTCACAAACCAGGGGCATAAGGAGACAGGCAGGCATCCCTCACCCAGTTCCCAGCCAGGGAAGTGTGAATGTGTGAACTTGGGCTGATACTCCTTGATATCAGAGTGTTACATCTGATTTGGTCCAGACTGATTTTAGACTGCAGCAAGGATTTGGGAAAGCTCCAGCTCTCAGTGTTTACTAAAGACACCAATCTGAGACATGTTGCACCGGGACTGGGGCTGATGTTTCTTAGCTGTCCATGGTGAAGTCAGAGGTGCTGTCTCCTGCCTTTTCCCCTTCTGCAGCCCTGATGTGTCAGACCTGGTTAAAACAAAAACTGCCAGACTGCTTCCCTGGCTGATGGGTTTCTCTTCATCCAAAACACCTGAAGAAGAGACAGCCCCTGAGCAAGTGGTTTGCCTTATTAATTCTCTAATAAAATATGCACTGGGTTTCAACTGCAGTTAAATTCTTCTAGCAAGACTCCTTAACTGATGTACTTTTAAGCATATGTCTACACATAGATCTCTGGAAATCAGGCACCAGGTGTGTTACTGTCCTGGTTTCAGCTAGGGTATAGTTAATTTCTTCTCAGTATCTGTCACAGCGCTGGGTTTTGGTTTCAGAATGAGAATGGTGTTGATAGCACACTGATGTTTTGGGTTTTGCTTAGTTGTGTTTATCCTAAATCTAGGACCTTTTTTCCTTGGCTCATTCTCTGCCAGTGAGGAAGTGTGTAAAAGAAAGTGGAGGGACCACAGCTGGGACAGGTGACCCAAACTGACTAAAGGGATATTCCGCACCATAGAACATTGTCCTCAGTATATAAAATGGGGGAGTTACCTGGAAGGGAGATCTCTCTGGGTTTGGAAAGGGAGGGTCTGGCACCAGTCAGTGGGCAGTGAGCAATAATGTGCATCACTTGTTTTTCCCTTTTTATTATAATTATTTTTATATACCATTATTATTCTATTTTACTTTATTTTCAATTATTAAACTCTTCTTATCTCAACCTACAAGTTTTAATTTGATTCTCATCCCCATTCCACTGGGGTGGAGGTGGAGAGAAGGGGGGACTGAATGAGTGAGTGGCTGTGTGGTGCTTAATTTCCAGCTGGGTTTAAACCACAACCGTCACTGACTTCGTCATTCATGCCGTTTGTGAGATACTTTGCTCACAGATGATGACGTGGATCTGCCAATGGATCCCCAGACACCAGTAAAAGACCTTTTGTTTCCAAGTTGCTACCAGTCACAACTCTCAGCACTGACATTTTAATTCCCATGTATTTAGGGGCTATGAATAAATATAGGCTGGAAATTAGAAGCAATGAGGGCCTGTAACTGCCTTCCTGGAGAAATTATGGGAGAGACTTAATTACTTTTTAGATAGAAGAGAACAGGAAAAGGATAGTATGTGTGCCTGTGGTGTTTGTGGGTTTCATCACTGTGATCCATACATTTCCTTCCATTGCCCCATTTTCTGTTTAGGGGAGAAAACAGATTTCCCTCTGTTCCCATGTTTTCAGACTGTTAGTGCCTTATGAGTGTCTAGTGAGATTTTGAGTCCTTGGATGCTAACCTCCTCCCACCCTTAGCTCTTATCTAAATGTTCTCATGCTTCATGTTTTGATTAATTAATCTGTCTGGTTAGGCTCAGATGCCACTTCCATTTATGTTGGCTAAGTCACTCTCAAGAGCTAATGGTCCACTAATGCAGTCCTACAATTCCCCCCGTGAGTCCAGAAAGACAAACAAGTTCCCAAACCATCCTCAGTGAAAGATCAGAGTAGCTCAGCATAATGTAGTATCAAGAGCCACAGGAGATGTCCAAAGACTTAAAAGATAACATGCATAAGCAGAGTACCAGAGAAGACCCATTAAATGGATTGTGATTTTGTAGTGTGATTAAAATCAGTTGGACAAGGGTAATCCATCTGTGCTGATGCAAGAAAACTATTCCTGTGAGTTAATGGTGTGTTAAAGAACATGCAGCATTTTTGTCTTCTAAGAACACAGGAACATTTTGTTCAGACTAAAGGGCTGTCTAGTCCTGTACTCTGCCTTTGACTGCCACCAGCAGTGGCTATGCAGGACAAGGATAAAGAGGGGCCCAGGGGTAAAAACGTTATTTTTTATCATTGGAACTGTGGATGTCTCTGATGAGGAAATATCTCTGGGCAAGCCAACGAGAGCTACAGCTGACTTCTAGAAAAGAAACGGAGACTTTATTCAAACTAATGGAAAATGTAGATTTCCATGGGGCNTCTAATAAAATATGCACTGGGTTTCAACTGCAGTTAAATTCTTCTAGCAAGACTCCTTAACTGATGTACTTTTAAGCATATGTCTACACATAGATCTCTGGAAATCAGGCACCAGGTGTGTTACTGTCCTGGTTTCAGCTAGGGTATAGTTAATTTCTTCTCAGTATCTGTCACAGCGCTGGGTTTTGGTTTCAGAATGAGAATGGTGTTGATAGCACACTGATGTTTTGGGTTTTGCTTAGTTGTGTTTATCCTAAATCTAGGACCTTTTTTCCTTGGCTCATTCTCTGCCAGTGAGGAAGTGTGTAAAAGAAAGTGGAGGGACCACAGCTGGGACAGGTGACCCAAACTGACTAAAGGGATATTCCGCACCATAGAACATTGTCCTCAGTATATAAAATGGGGGAGTTACCTGGAAGGGAGATCTCTCTGGGTTTGGAAAGGGAGGGTCTGGCACCGGTCAGTGGGCAGTGAGCAATAATGTGCATCACTTGTTTTTCCCTTTTTATTATAATTATTTTTATATACCATTATTATTCTATTTTACTTTATTTTCAATTATTAAACTCTTCTTATCTCAACCTACAAGTTTTAATTTGATTCTCATCCCCATTCCACTGGGGTGGAGGTGGAGAGAAGGGGGGACTGAATGAGTGAGTGGCTGTGTGGTGCTTAATTTCCAGCTGGGTTTAAACCACAACCGTCACTGACTTCGTCATTCATGCCGTTTGTGAGATACTTTGCTCACAGATGATGACGTGGATCTGCCAATGGATCCCCAGACACCAGTAAAAGACCTTTTGTTTCCAAGTTGCTACCAGTCACAACTCTCAGCACTGACATTTTAATTCCCATGTATTTAGGGGCTATGAATAAATATAGGCTGGAAATTAGAAGCAATGAGGGCCTGTAACTGCCTTCCTGGAGAAATTATGGGAGAGACTTAATTACTTTTTAGATAGAAGAGAACAGGAAAAGGATAGTATGTGTGCCTGTGGTGTTTGTGGGTTTCATCACTGTGATCCATACATTTCCTTCCATTGCCCCATTTTCTGTTTAGGGGAGAAAACAGATTTCCCTCTGTTCCCATGTTTTCAGACTGTTAGTGCCTTATGAGTGTCTAGTGAGATTTTGAGTCCTTGGATGCTAACCTCCTCCCACCCTTAGCTCTTATCTAAATGTTCTCATGCTTCATGTTTTGATTAATTAATCTGTCTGGTTAGGCTCAGATGCCACTTCCATTTATGTTGGCTAAGTCACTCTCAAGAGCTAATGGTCCACTAATGCAGTCCTACAATTCCCCCCGTGAGTCCAGAAAGACAAACAAGTTCCCAAACCATCCTCAGTGAAAGATCAGAGTAGCTCAGCATAATGTAGTATCAAGAGCCACAGGAGATGTCCAAAGACTTAAAAGATAACATGCATAAGCAGAGTACCAGAGAAGACCCATTAAATGGATTGTGATTTTGTAGTGTGATTAAAATCAGTTGGACAAGGGTAATCCATCTGTGCTGATGCAAGAAAACTATTCCTGTGAGTTAATGGTGTGTTAAAGAACATGCAGCATTTTTGTCTTCTAAGAACACAGGAACATTTTGTTCAGACTAAAGGGCTGTCTAGTCCTGTACTCTGCCTTTGACTGCCACCAGCAGTGGCTATGCAGGACAAGGATAAAGAGGGGCCCAGGGGTAAAAATGTTATTTTTTATCATTGGAACTGTGGATGTCTCTGATGAGGAAATATCTCTGGGCAAGCCAACGAGAGCTACAGCTGACTTCTAGAAAAGAAACGGAGACTTTATTCAAACTAATGGAAAATGTAGATTTCCATGGGGCTAGGATTTCAAAACAAATTTTCAACATTTGAATTTTTCACAGCAGACATGTCTGTTTCTATTAAATCTCTCAGAATCAAAGGCTACTTATTTTTATCCCTCTAGGCTCTGCTCTCCTATTAAGAAAGTCACCAGTGTCACAACTCCAAATGTATATAAAACCAGCCTGTTTTGTGCAGTCTAAGACTGCAAGTGTCCAGTTAGTGATGAACTGATGCTGAATATCTGAGACAAATGCTGAAATATAGTTTCACGTGTATGCACTTAAACTTGAAGACAACAAGGGTTCAATGATGCCTTTTTGTACATGAATACCCAAGTGCTGGGCTGTTGTGTGAACTCTGTCTCTGGTGGGCATGGACCATTTTTGTGAGACCAGGAGGAAGTAGTGAGACTGTGAGACAATGTCCCAGTCTACTGCAGCAACTAGTATGGAAACAAGGAAGACAGTGCTGTAATCTATCAGCCTCAGCCTCTGCTGTTTTAATTCTTTTTCACAAAGAAAAAGTGTCAAGTCTGGAAATCCTACCAGGTGTTCCAAGGCACAACTTGGGACAAGAATGAAAACCAATCATTGCTTTACTGTTTGTTTTTGCCCTGGAAGCTGTGCCAAACCTGGTTTCAGTGAGTCAACTTGCCTGGACAAGTCTCCTGCCCTTTTCGGGATTCAGACACTCAATAGTTTCCTGTAACTTCTTTACCAAAGGTTGAGGTGCAACACATGCTGATATGAAGGAACAAAAAAATGAATGCTCTGTAATGCTTATTAGCATCTTCATGCGCAATACCCCTAAGATCAATATTGCAGCAGTCTGAAATATGAACAAAGACAGTTCTTTTTTACACCATTGAACACAAACTTTGTCTTTTATCGTCTATGTGTCAAAACCAAATTAGCTGCTCGTGTGAAAATGAGTGATTCAGAAGCAACTCCCAGTTTTTTGCTGTTTCTCCAGTTAGATTAAAGGCACTTGAGCCTATAAGAGGACAAGGCAGTTCTTTTATCTAGCTGTGAAAAAGGTCTTTGCATGTATTTTTTTTCCTCTGGGCATATCAGAATTATTGGTGATTAATGAGGATCGTGGTTTCAGGCCATGCCCTTAAAAAAGTTACCTATCAGAGAGATCCTAAAGTATCTGCATGCTGAAAGGAAGAAGTGGAGAATAGTTCATTACAGGCTGTTACATGAGTATTCTTGGGTAAGGATCTTCCAGCACAAAGGCAGTCATAGAGCTCTCATTGTCATTTCCAGAGTTTCTGTAGACTTATCACAGTACCTGCCACTGTGTCCTGGTTCCAGCAAGGACAGGGTTGATTTTTGCAGTGGCTAGGAGGGAGCATAGCTAGAACCTGGAGGTTGTTCTATACCACCTCACACCATTGCCAGGGGTAGAGGAAAGGAATCTCTTCCAGGGAAAAGGGATTCCTTCCTTTCAAGTAAATATGTTGAGAGAGTGGTTGGGTAACCCTAATTCTGACCATTTGCATGTGAATCACTCGCCTCTCTCTTGTACACTTTTTAAAATTAATATTGTTGCTAGTACTGTTCCTTTTCTTATCTCACTGCTGTTTCCAGTAAATTGTTCTTATCTCAATTGGTGATTTTTGCCTACTGTGCCTCCTATTCTCCCCTCCAGCCACCCACAGGGGATGGGGCAGTGGGGAGTGAATGGTATGTGGTTTTAGTGAGAGCACTAAAGCGGAGAATACCATTTTCTAAACCACGACACTCTAGCATAAGCAAGAAACAAGCTTGGGGTTCCTCATAAACTGGAATACATAATGTGATTATTTTCCATTGGCATAGACTGAGAAATTGGTTTTCTACTATTCCTTAAACAGTAAAACACCCAGAAATACATCTTGAAGAATAAAAAGATGAATTCCTTGTTTTAGAATAAAGGGCCTTTTACCTTGTTGTGTCTTCTATGCCTTCCATAAATAAGTGTTCGTTGTTAATATAAATAATAGGCTACAGTGTTGTCTAATCTGAAATTGAACTGTTTGATGCACTCTTGAGTAATTTTGAAAACAGAGCATATTTCTGAATAAAGAGCATCACATTAGCCTTACATTTTCAGAATTCAAATCCTAGAATTGCTTAAACCCACACTTTGGAGCCTGAGAAAGATGTTGAAACACTTGCACATCCAGGATGTCACCTAAAGTGGGAGGCAAGTCAGATGGAGTTTCAAAATTGCAGCTGGGGACAAAATGCAGTATGGAAACAAATGGATATATTTCTGGGGACCAGAAATGCTTCAGGTGAAGAAGACTAAGTAGCTGAGTTTTATACTCTGAAGCGTAAGGTTTCCTACAACCATTGTTTAAGACTTACGGAGAGTCTTGGGCTACATTCAGATCCTGGATAGTCAAATGCCCATAGAACTCTGCCTTCGGTGGGAATTTCATGCTTGCTCCCAAGGAAAGACTTAGACTTGTTATGCAATGTGTTTTCTGACATTTTAGGCACTTTTTCCTTGTCTGAGTAAGGGGATTCACACATCAGAGAGCAATCCCAGCCCTGGCATACCCCAGTGACCACTGCCTGCCAAGTTCATTCCCTGTTCACCGGAGAGCAATCCACCTCCATGGAGTAGATAGATTTATTTTTCCAAAATAAAACCTTACAGAGTCAGATGTGAGTAGAAATGAAGAGGCATTTATTAATGATGCCTTCTGTTAAACCTTTATGGGAAGCCATAACTCTTCGTGGTATTTTAAGTATAGTATTGAGAGATTTATTTCCCTTTCTCCACTTGGACTAATGTTGATGCACTTTTCATAGACTTTGAATTAGCTCCATGCCAGCAACAATTGCATTTCTTCAGAGAAAGCTCTGGGGTGTGATTCAGCTGGACATTTGGGTCTTTTTGTAATATGATGTGTTGTCTGATGAGAGCTAATGACCTTCTGGATACTACAGATATTTCCACCTGGGCTCGGTCAAGACTTTCTAAAGATACAGTTCCCCATATCTTCCTTTCCCAAACAAACTTGTCAATAATACCAAGTAAGAAAATCCCAGTAGAGTGGAAAGTTTCAATCTGTGTATGTAATCTCTTATTTTTACACTACCCATTAATTTATATGGCCAGTACAATCACAGAAATCACAGTCTCTGGAGTCTGGGAGACAATCAGCTATCCAAACATAGATGTCTGCTTTAGGATGAGCTACTCTTGAGTCTCCATTTGTCTTGATTAGGTTGCCATGGACTGAAATGGGAGCTTAGACGCCCAGTTAATATTTAGAAAACACACACTCTAGGCCAAATCCCTCCCAAAGTGTTCCACGTTACCTTTGAGCACTGGTTTCAGTTGCCCACACACAGGTGTAAAGTGCCATTTGAAATGCTCCTGGGGGTACCAACTGTCCTGGGGGCCACTTCAGAGAGGTGAGGGACTCTCAGAGGTCTTATTCCATATCACACAGCCTTTGGTTTTATGTGACTCAGAACCTACATTCAAATGCCTGAATTCTGCTGTTAAATCCCATATTAATTATGTTGCTCAAGGAAGATAGCTCCTTGAGAGAGATGCTCTTCTTCAGTCACTCAATACAGAAAATGTGTACACTATATTTGCAACCTCTTCATAGTAACTACCTTATTACTGATTTTCTACAGTTTTTCTTCTGGCTAATTTTTAATAACGTATTTACTTTGAACACATTCCCGCCTTTTGTGTGTGTGTGTATGTGTTTTGCTTTGCTTTATCTACATTACAACTATTTTTTTGTAACTAATAACAAAAATATACTTCCAAAATTAGCCATAAGCTATCTTTATTTTATTTTTTTCATAACTATTTATTTTTGAAATGTGTTTGGGTTTTGTGCCAATGTTATTATAGCTGTTTACTTAGCACGATGATTTTCATTCCACTAATAACTGTTCTCCTGAAAGATGAGCTAATTTTGCATAACTGAGTGTGCAATTACAGTCTCTTTTCAAAAATTGTGAAAATCCCATCACTTTCAAATAATGTATTAGATGATGTTGATTGTTTACATTTTATGCATAAAATTGAACTGAGTTATATGCATTTATTCCTTCAGGGCATCAGAATGGACAGAAAGCTATTGCAGTTATTCAGCAATGTAAGCTAACATCAGAGTTCATTTCAGTCCTTGTACAGAACTGCTTGAAAGTTTTTTGTGTAAGGATAATGAGGTAATTTTTTTTAAGGCTGAATTTTATCCAGTGTCTCATGATCTGAATGAATTTCATGTATTGCCTCAAGAGCTGAGAATTAGCCTGCTTGTTATGATTTTCATACATTTGATTATCTTCTTTATATCTAAGTGATCATTTAGGTGACTGATAGAAATTTTCTTGATGGGCAAGTATTGGTTGGACTATTTTTGTTAACTTATAAAACAAGCCACTGCCACCGTGATGATCAGATTTATACATTACCTGTTGATTCACTCAATCTAAAGCTCATACAGAAGTTGCAGTTTTTTCATGGGACCTGAGACATTTTGAAGGACACAAGAGCTGACAGACTGCCTAGTCCATAGATGTGACACTATTAACTTCAGTCACAAGAGGTTTAATCCCCAAATGCAGAAGGCAGAATAGCTGCTTGTGTTTGTGGATTTTCCTCTTTGTACATGCATGGAGAAGAGGTGCTAGAGTCATACTCAGTTTTGTTGCAATGCCACTGACTATGAAAGCCTGAATCTGAAGTCCTTCCTCAAAGTTCATAGAATTTTTTTCAGGAACTTCTCCCTTATACTGGCTTCAAACTGATTTCCTTTAGAAAGAACTCCAAGTTGAATAGAAGATATCTCGTAATTAAAAATATTGCTACTTCTTTAATGATCTAATTACTTTTACCTGCTGGGGTCAGCTTCATTGATTTCAATTAAAAAGAAAAAGAAAAAGAAAAAGAAAAAGAAAAGACCTGCCAAGTGACCTACTTCTTAATGTATTCAGTAAGATCAAGGTTGGAGCCGCAAAATGTTTTAATGAACACAATCCCTGTTTGCTGAAAGCAAAACTATTACTGATTTCTTATTGATCTGAAAAAGGAAGGTACAAACTAGGTTAGAGGATATTTCATGATTTTTTCATTAAAAATCAATGAAAACAAGACTGACCTGTTTTATTCCCCTTGTGTTTACACTTGAAACAGATGAGATCATTAGGGGAACAGTAATGGTCTAATTATTTAGACCATTCTTAATTCAAATTGTAGAAGTGGATGGAGTTGCCTAACTATAAATAACAAAATGCTTTTATATAACAGTATCTGGGGAAATGGTGTGCTGGGAGTCATATTATGGCCACAGAACATTATTATTAATTTATGTCATGACTTCAGAAGTACCATGTAACATTAGGTTGGACAGGAACATCAGAGTTAAGAAGAAAAAAGGTTTCAGATCAGGCTTTAGTAATAAGTGTAAGTAATGAGTCTCTCCTCTCTTTGAAGAGGGATAATGTTGTGTGATGTACATTACAGCTTGTACACTGGTTGTCTAAATGGCCATCTTTAAGGCCCATATAACAAATAACACACATTGTTTAGGCAGATATTGCTTTGTGGAGTATTACGGTGATGGCTATGCCTCTACAGTTAAATTAAAGTGCCAAAAGGAGTGACCCTGAGCGCTGGATCCCTGTGGGATGGTTACCTCTCACTCCAGCTCTGCTTTGGACATTTCCAGCTGGCTCTACCAAATTTAGGTAGGTTTTGGCACTGTGGCTGTGAGCTTGCCACTGCCACTTGATCTTGGTGCCAGGGATTGCTCCTCAACCTTTTTTTTTTAAGCTGGCAGTAGAAACACAACCATTTCAAGTTCCTTGAAGCCCAGTCCCAGTAACTCTTTCTCAGACATACCATGTTCTTGCTGCACTGTGACAGCGGTGTCAGTGAAATGCTTTTTTTGGCAGCGACAGCTTTTGTGAATAGAGAACTTTCAAGGTAGGCTTATAGACTGGTTAAGGAGATCAGCTCAGCTGTAGTTGGGATCTGTGTGACCTTTCTGGCTTTTTTGACCTAGAGCCTGTTTGTCTAGGTGATCTCAGTGCAATTATATATATTTGAGAAATGCATGTTACTCTTTGTTAGTGATTTTATAGCCTTTAAATGCATTGTTTTCTATTTTCACTTTGAACTTTTGCGCAAAAGTCCTCTAGCACAGCACTACCATTAGTCTTAGCCAGGAGACTTGTTTTGTCCTACATTGAAGGGCTCCAAAGGGCTGAGGGACATGGCCCACTCTTCTATTCCTTCCTGAAGCATAGCATTTTTCTAATGGATGCCTGCAACTTAAAGCAAGCTTAAACCAATAATGACTCCAACCATCTTCTTTAGGCAGACAATCAATCAGGCTTTGAATGATTGTTGTGCAGGTGAAATCTAATCTATTTTTACTGATTTGTGCTATCATGTTTTCTACCATTTGTATCCACAAGTGGAAAATACCCTTTCTAGGCTTTATATGCCCCTTTATATGACCCTAATGCTTTTAAACATTTTGTTAAGTAAGTATTGCCTATGCCTATTTCAGTTCAGCAGCAAAATCCCCAA
The DNA here is from genome assembly GCA_013399195.1 of Dicrurus megarhynchus. Classification (NCBI taxonomy): domain Eukaryota; kingdom Metazoa; phylum Chordata; class Aves; order Passeriformes; family Dicruridae; genus Dicrurus; species Dicrurus megarhynchus. The sequence goes on from VXAD01008059.1 coordinate 675,401, forward strand.
GTAATTTTAAAACAAAAATAATATTTCTTCATATAACTTCTTCAGAACCCTGTTCAGTCAATAATTTGATTACAAAGCCTTTGCACTCTTTTTGTAACATTGCCACAGCCAGGATTAGACTAGCAACTTGGTAATTATAAAGCTAAGGTGTTTGGATCATATATCATTGGATCAGTTTAATAAACTCAACTTTGGAGAATGACAACAAAGTGTTTAAGGAGAGAGGACTTTCTTGTTCTATAATGAATTTTTGCACCAAAATACAAGCTACAAACCATGGCCTGTTGAATTCTCATTATTACTGTTATTATTACAAGTTGCATGAACTTCTTCTGTACATGACTGCAATGTCAGATACAAAATAGGGTAGGCAGATGTTCTGCTCTGTGTATTTGGAAACATGACATGTAGTTAGGTTACTTTCTTAGTCTTTTGGGAAACCAGTGCATCTTTCATACAGATTGAAGCGTTGATTAAAATCCTCAACATCTTTGTTACCTAACCCTGTGCTTGGCCAGGTTAGGTTTTGATTTGCACTTTGGTTTTTGCCTCCCTTTATTGTCATGTGTTTTTTTTAGACAAGATGAAGATCAAGCAGTTTAAGTTTCAATGATTAAATTAACACAGATTTTATTTTTTAAAACAAATTTACCCAAGAACCAGCCTTACGCAAGGCTTTTGATGGTCATAGGGAAGTCTGTCTATGATCATTTCTATGTTTGGAGGAATAGATTTGGATGAAGGCCTTGCAGCACCATGTGTATCAGGGCTTAGATGTGTTTTCCTCTGCTAATGTTTGGCAGGCATATGAGATAATAGGAAATATGCAATGTGTAGTCCTTGTCTGGGGAATGCACCGTAGCAGGTGTATCTGAAAGGCAAGATTTAAGGTAAGCATCTTTTTCTGAGCAGGAATGGGGGCCTAAACTTCCTTTTTCTACATTTTTTTTTTTTTTTCATATTTATCCTCCTTTGGACCTTGCTTTTTCCACCCTTGCACCCCCTTCCCATTAGTTTTTCTTGCGATAACAGAGCTTCAAATGCTCACAGGGTACAATGTCCTAATCTCCCACAGAGAGATGTCAGCTTGGTGGAGGCAGTTTGGGAACTAGCTGAGGAACCAGGATTGTTTCTAATAGTTTTACCAAAGGGGATGAGCTTACCCCCAGTTCAGCTTCGACGACAGCTAAAGAGATTATGGAAACTACCTGTCTTCTCTTTCCAAGTCAGTCTCCTTGAGTCAGTCCTGATCATTTGGCTGGAGGTTTACATCTCTGTGGTTTCAATTCTACTCCTTCACTGGGGAAACCTTCCATACCTGCTCTGGGTCCAGCATGTGAAGGGCGGATGGCAATGTGCCCTGGGGGCAGGGGGAGGAATTTACCATTAATGCTCCATTAATGCTGGTAAATAAAGGGGGCAGGAGCATGTATTGAAGGACACCATCTCTGGCTTTAGCATTTTTCCATTGTATTGATTTATATTAGTTTGCAGAAGATGGCATAATGGCATTATTTCTCATTCCTGATGACAATGCCATGTGGCATGAACTGTTTTACGTTCATATGGCTTGGAGTTTTTCACTGGTGGAATGAGCTGCCTGTAATCATACCTACCCCGGGTTTCCTTTGAGATACAAGTAGTGCCCCATAGACATAATTCACCTTTTGTGCTGGGGAGGTGGATTGAGTTCAAAGTGTCTGAAGTGTAGTCTGAAGTCTGTGTTGCAGACTATTGGAGAGATATTTTTTCAGTATGAAATTGAGGATGTGTCTGGCATGATTTTGAGTATTGCATAATGTGGAGTGGAGGTGTTTGAAGGTGAAGAGCTCGTTGAGAAGCAGTTGAAGGAGTTTGGAGGAGCCCACACACAGAGGGGCTGTAAGAAGGCTGAGTAATGCCAGAGATAAGGGGTCTCTAATACCTTCATGTCCTCCCTTTGGTTTTCCACAGTCCACTGCCTTCCTTGTTATCTTCCTTCTCTTTCCCACTGCTGCAGACTTCTCGAACACTCAGTCCCTCACAGTTCACATTCACTGATATTATTCAATTACTTCCTTAGAAAAATTGGAGCTCCTTCTGAATTTTCTGCTATGCTCTATTTTTTTTTTTTTTTAGATGCTCAAAGCCTTTTTCCCAAAGCCCTTGCTGGAGAAGATTGCATCAAAACATTTGTCTTTCTTCCTTCAGCATTAAGAGGTTGGGTGTGAATTGATGATAGGAGGATGAGAGGCAGCTGCACTGAATGCTAATCTGACTCACATACTACCTAGCTCATATTAAAGAGCTCACAGTTAAAAGTTTGAATGACCTTTCATGTTCACAGTGTGCTTTTAAAGTGTGATCCCTTCCCCTAGCAAGCATTGAATTGTGCCCTCTTTTCCCTCCAGGCGTGCACCCACTGTGTAGCTGATCTACTTTGGTGACAATGAGAGCCATGATGCAAACAAATCAATTAATCCCAGGTGCAACCAAAACAAGTGAGTGAAACTTGCCATTTTAAGAAGTTTTTATTTGTTTGTTTTTCATTCACTTTTTGCTATGTATTTCGCCAGAATTCTGTTTGTCAAGTTTGCCTTGCTCGAGTACTCCCAAACCTGGAACACTGATGCTAACCACACACCCATATAAATTTTAAAACACTTAAATCAGTTGATGAGGAAGAGTGAGCACACTTTTAATTTCAGTACAAGTGGAAATCAACTATAATAATACTCAGGGCATTATTGGAAGCATACCTTTCTTTTAGTACAATTATGCTAATTGCTTCTCAGTCTGCGACAACTCTTAAGCACTATTTTAGTAGCATTTCTCATCAAAATTGCTTCAGCATTTTAATTAAACAGCATTTGTTTAATCTCCAGGTCTTTTAAATTGGTGAAAAACTCCTTAAAGAGTGTTTTTCTGGCTCAGAAGAACCCCATTGGAACTGTTTCAAGGATGCAGACCTGGCAAGCAGGAAGGGAGAAGGCTGGTTACTTCCCAGGTGTTTTGGATCTGCAGTGTCTTACACCAGGGGCAGGTTCTGAACCTGTCAGAGGGAACCCCTCTTCACAGCCATGCCAGCAGCTTACCTTTCTCTCCCTCTTTGTACTAAGGTAAATTATCTTTCCATATATTTTTGTGTTCAACACTCCCTTACCCTGAATTTCTTTACTATAAATGAAGTCCAAGGAAGCTATGAGTGCTTGTGGCAGCATTAACACTTAGACTTTTGACATTGTGGCAAAGCACCAAGTTTTACACTGACCAGAGACATATCTGGCCTCTCTAACAACTACTATTCAAACGGAAGAAATGTAGCATTGCTTTTCCTCTGAGGTACAGCCACAAGCAAAGGAAGTGATCCACTTCAATACCTGCTAAGCCCAGACACTTTCAGATATGTAAAGTAATGGTGCTGCTGGGAAATGGACATATTCACATAAAACACATTGTTGTATTCTGTTCTCTTGATTTCTTCCACTTCCAGTGAGAACTGCTATTGGATTGTAACACTGGCTGAAATATATTGGTTACTGAGGAGTCATCCCACTGAAAAAGGGCTGCTTGCATCATATTACTCCATTGTTACTCTATTACTCTTGCTGCCCTGTTCTCATGATGAAGAGTTGTTGTGCCAGGCCTTTGGGAGGAAAGTCTAGAGATGAGATGTGAATGTATTTAATAAAGAAGTCCAGATACCAGAAATAGGTTTTTCATCCTGCATAGTACATGACATTTTTCTCTAGAGCATGTATTGAAGGACACCATCTCTGACTTTAGTATTTTTCCATTGTATTGATTTATATTAGTTTGCAGAAGATGGCATAATGGCATTATTTCTCATTCCTTTGGGAAATGATATTGGATTTCATTTGGCATGTACTGTTGAAAGCTGTATCTGATGGCAGGCAGATCTCACATTCACAAAAGGCCTCTAGGTTTTGTAAGTTAACTATGGTATTCAGTTTTGGAAGACAGATTACACTTAGTACAATTTCAAAGGCATCAAGGTGAGTCACCTCTTTCTTTTAAATTTCTTGTTTATGTACTGTACCTTCCTGCTGTCATGTTGAGGTTTATATTCCTGCCACATTTGGAAAAGGCTTTAAGAAGATACCTTGCTATGGTTGCAGTCCAAGTTCTCTGCTATGCCAGTGCTCTGCTTCCAAAGGCAGCCTCTGCATGTTGTGTAACAGCTTTATTGAAAGACATTCTCTGCAGGGGCTTTTGTATTTCTTTACAAATAACTCTCTTGTTTCATAGAAACAGGATTTTTTAAATAATTTTTTCTGGTTTCCCTGAAAAATTAGACGGAATCAGGTGTAGTTGTTATAAAGTTCTAAAGGAAGTGGAACATCACAGAACGTACCACATTCAAATATTTATACATAGTGTAATGAATGATTTTAGAGAGGGCACAAAAATGCTTGCTAAATCACTTTAGATAAAAAGAAATAAAATAGAAGCTTTATCTTGAGAATCTTTACCATAATCGTACATTGTTTGGAGAAATCATGTGGAACAAACATCACTTCTGACATTTACATTAATAGTGTGATTTCCAGAGGGACATTTCAGTTCATTTCTTTTCTCTCCGTTTTCTCTAGTGGCTGTTCCTTAGGCTGTGTCTTAATATAATGGATAATATAAATCCCATGATTCTTCAAATGCAGAAAGTGATGCTTTGCAGGTTGTAAACACTTTCGCCCTATAAGTATTCGAAAGACTCTATTTGTGTGCATGCAGTAGGGACTCCTGCTAACCAGCTGGTCTGCATCCACCTGCTATTCAGGGCTCTCCCTCTTCCTTTTAACTTTTCTTGGCCTCCTGTATTTTGTCACAGAGCAAAACTTAATTAATGCTTCTGTCTTAACTCCAGGTAGATCACAAAGCAGCAGTTTACAGGACCAAAACAATAATACTGCTTGGTTTTGATTATCCATCTATTTTCAGGTTAAAGTACTTTACATAAAAGGAAGAAGGTGTCATTTTTGGAAAGGTTAAGTATCCACGTGGGTCTGAAAGTGGCTCTGTTATTTATTGATCTCCATTGTAAAGGATACTTCACATTGTCAGGAAAAATGTCCAAAAATCATCTGAACATACAAGCCAGGTAAGCTCAGGAAGCTGTACAATCTTAGGGAAAGGGCAGGTAACTATGGTGGTGAGAGTCTGCCTTGCTGCTCATGTTTGGGGGCAGAAAAGCCTGTGGCAAGGAGGAAAATACTTGGGAAATAATCCCCCTGTGAAAGGCAAATAGTAAGGGGATTTGTTTGATTAACTCCTACCTGTGCTGCGTAAGTCTTGAGAGACTGCAGAAAGTGTTAAAAGAGGAGTGAGAAAATTTCACTGCTTGAGAACAGACTGAGTTGACACTACTGGGATGCTCAGGGAGCCAATCCTGCCCAATGGGGACCCCCTCACAAATGCTTCTTCTTCTTTTCTTTCTTCCTTTATTTTTGCATCTGGAAAGAAGTAGAACAAGTGGAAAGTAGCAACATTGCCTGGTCTGCACTCAAAAAGAAGGGATATAACTTTTTTTTTTTTTGGTGGCTTTTTTTTTTGGTTGGTTTGGTTATTTTTACTTATCTCTCTTTCTTTGGATGAGTGATGCTTTAGCTTTGATTAAATATTGATGTAAGCAGCCAACCATTACAGGGACATGTACATAAGTAGCACATGTATCTCTAAGACATTTCCAACATTCAAGCAAGCCCAGAGCAAATTAGGTAACTCTGTCTAATTCTGTGTCTTTTCAATTAAGACAATCTGAATTAAGACTCTTCCCACACAAGGCTTGATATACTCAGATATGGCTCCTTTTCCCTTGTTCCACAATGTCATAAGGGGTGGAATATCATCCACCCCTGGATGCAGGTGGCCCATCTTAGTTTCAATAAGAACTCTCTGGGTACATCTCTGGATGGCATCTGGCCACTAATGAGAGAATGGGGACATAATAAAACAGATAGTTCCTGTTCTCCTCACTGACTCAGTACCAATATGTATAAAGTATTCCAGTTTGCCAAATGTCTCACCATGCCATTTTCTCAGAATATGGATAAAGATCCCTCAGAAATAGTCTGGTTTGTTTCTGTGAGCTGTAGCACAGAGTGGATGAAGGTATTTCAGTTATCTTGAGTGTAAAAGCACTTGCCATTATTCCCAAATTTGATTAGATGGAAAATCCAGACAGCAAATTGACATACATTTTATTTTAGCATATGAGTTTATCAAAGAAGAAGCAATCTGTGTGTATTGGAAGAATGCAAAAGACCATTTGCCATGTCTGACTGTTTGTATAAGCACAGCCAGTTTAACTACTATGCTGCAGCAGTACCATCTGTCAGATCAGCTTTAAGGCATGTTTTTATATCACAATAAAGATCCAATGATAGTTCCTCTTTCATCTTAAAAATAGTGGGCAGAGAAAATGGTGATTTTGTCTATCATTTATGTCTAACTGCTGCCTCACAGGTGCCAGACTAGTTTCTATCTTTTTCCCCAGGAAAAAAAATATGAACAAAAAAATCATCAGCGTCATCATTACCACCACCACCATTACCAACAATTAAAAAACATAAAAAGAAAGAAAAAACACTCCTCACAACCCTTTTCAGCTTTCCTCATCATCCCCCAGAAAAACGTAGGTGCCTCAAACTTTCTCCATTTTGACTAGCAGCTTCTGGACTCCCCTTTCCTCTGTGTGATGAGAACTTGGGTCTGATGGGAGCAGTGTCACCAACCTTCTCTGTGATTTCTGGCACAGTTTGGGATGTGGTGGGTTCTCAGCTTCTGACATACAACACCAAGTGTTCAAAGTCATTCCTGAATTATTTTCTGCAATTTTCACACCTGATTTTCAGACCCAAGATTATTTGCTCATATAGTCCCATAGTCTGAGTTGATTTTATTTTGTTAATGAATATGTATTTACAAAAGCATCAAGATATTTGAATTTTCTTCTCCTTTTGCCTCCAGGAGAAAGATAATTTATTGTCATAAGAAACTGAAAATTTTTCTTCCTGAGGGTTTTCCTAACAGAGGAGGAGGAGTCCTGAATGAGAGCTGGACTAGTACAGTGTGCTAAAACCATCACTAGGTCCATACTTTGAAGTCTAGAAATGCATGGTGCAATAATTTATGCCTGGTGAAACATCTTATTAGGGCCATGAAGTTATACAAATTAATTATGTCCTAGGCTTCTAGGTCTCTTCTATGTCTGGCTCTGGAACTAAATTCCTACAAAGAAGGACAAAAGACAAAACTGCTTCTGCTCTTATACAGGGAAATGGCTGCATTGTGGCTGGGAGAGTGGGGCATGCATCAGAGCATTGGCAGATGAAGCAGGTAAGATCCTAAACAGATTCCTTTGTTTAAGATCATTAGGTCTTCCTGTGCCTCAGTTTGATGCCTGTGCAATCGAAGTAAGAGCTCTTCCACACTTTATTATTCAGTAAAGTACTACAAAGTATTTTGAAGTATGATGAATAGCAGATTTTTTCCCTGAGAATATAATCTTAACTAGATCATCAAATGTTTTAGCAAATCTTTTTGGCTACAGTGACAATGTTGAGTGACAATGTCTTTAAGGTCACAACGCAGGACATGGAAAGTCAGTTTGGGGTATGCGAGGAAGCCGCCCTTTCCCTGGGGTGCTCGTGAGACCACTCCCATTCTCCTGGCTCTTTGCTCCCCTCTGATCTTTGCCTTGGGACACCTCCTCTGTTGGGTGTGGATGGAGATGACGTGGCCGTTTTCCCTGAGAGTCACGAGCCACTGCAGCTGTGCCCAAGGTCACTGTTGGCAGCCTCCATTGCTCCCAGAAAATCAGCAGTAGCTTCCGTGCAAGTGTTCACTCTCCTGGGACTGCCAAATGGCACCAGTTGGTGACCTTTCCCAGGATGGTGCTGAACACAGAGGCTTAATCACCTCCCTGCTTCTACTACAGCATGTTTCCCTGTAACATGGCTCCTGCTCACTTGAGCAGGCAACTTCCTTCTCAAACCTTTTGAAGGTGTTGTATTTCAATTGCAGTAAAAATGCTTCATAAAAAGCATATTGGAACAAGCTAACCTTTAAGAGAATTTTGCTGACCTGCAGTGAGTTCTTTTATAATTAAATCTGGCACACTCCAGCTATAGGTTCTGAGTCACCTCTTCACATCATAGCAAGGAGCTACTGAGACCTCCTGCCCTTTGAAATTACAAAAACATTTTGTAAGACCATTTTCAATGTTGATTGAGTTGTAGCTACCTTGGGAAAAGTCTCTGGAACCTTTAAAAGAAACAATTTCTTGTCAGCTCAACGTGACACTCTTAAAAGACTGAGTATTAGGAAACTATTTCATTAAAAAGGAAAAGAATTCTTACTAAAACTTTTAGATGTGCCAAATCCCTATCGACAAGACCTTTCACTTACCACAAATGAGATAAATGGAAATATCAATGTCATATTAGGTAAGCAACTAAACGGAAAGAGTGAGTTTGAAGAGTCAAAGAACCCATTGGGAAAAGCAGAGCATATCTTCAATGGGCTGAAGAAATGAAAACATTCTTCAAACGGCTGCTTTATCAGAATGTGAAAAGGCCAAGCCTTTATGCTGCTATAATTTATGGATATCTCCTGTTTGTAGGACAAAGTGAAATAGAAAAACTTAATCATATTTCTGTTGGAGGAAGAAAAGACTCAGCCTCCCTTCTGTTTAAAAACTCAAATTAATTTTAATTCAATTGCTGTCTGTATGGCTACCAAGTATGAAAAAGTAGGCAGAGGTGCACAATGTAACTTTGGAAGCATACTTGCCAGAGACAATGGTAGCAGGAACTCAAAAACCACATCTAAAATTAGGACATGGCCCTAAAGCCCCAGCTCCTTCCTCCTTTGGGGGGTTAAAAGTAATTGCAGTCTGGTCTCTTCAGCTTTTCTTTCCATTTTGGCTTTTATACACATACTATCATCATGATTAATGAAGACATCATCATGCACTAAAAATGTTACATTTGACAGGTGCTCCAATTAATGCATCAAATATTATGCTCAGTTCAAATTCCGTGAACCTATGGAGTTCCCTTGAAAGCAAAGTCCTTCCTCTGGGCAAAGCTCCTAGCTTTCATAACACTCTTGCTGTAATGGAGAGGGGAAATAATAACCACCCCGTCCCCAACTGCAATTTCTGAAGCTTTACCATTAAGTCATTTCTAGAATCAAGAGAGAATATATTACTAGCTTTATTTTTGTTCAACAGCAGTGACTTCTGGTGAATCCTTAAACTCAGCCTAAACTCATTTCCCCGTGTGATATCCCAAAGAATGAATGACTTTCCTGGCCTGTTGAAAGAGCATAGTCAGAATTAACTTGGAGAACCAAGTCACTATCATGTTGTACTACAAGTCACACAGTTTTCCCTGCTCTTACCAAATTTTAAATTATGACTTAGTCAATATTTAAAAAAAACCAGCAACCCAAACCACTATTTTTCTTTTCTGTTCTTATATTAGAAATATGTGGTAGAATTCAACCTTGGATGGCTGTGAAGTGCCCACCCAACCATTCTCTCACTCCCCCTCCTCAAATGGACAAGGGGACAAATTAAGACAAAAAAGCTTGTGGGTTTTGAGGAGGACAGGGAGATAGATCACTTACCAATTACTGTCACAAAAACCAGACTCAACCTGGGGAAGTTTAATTTAATTTAGTGACAGCTAAAAATGGGTAGTTAAGTAGGATAGTGAGAAACAAAAATAAAACTTCTCTTGCTTCTTCCCAGGCTCAACTTCACTGCTTCATTTTCAATTCCTCTACCTCCTTCCCTCAGAGCAGTGCAGGGGAACTGGGAGTAGGGAGTTGTGGTCCTTTCATAGCAATTTATCTCTGCCACTCTTTCTTCCTCATGCTGTTCTGCTGCTCCATGTGGGGTCCCTCCAATGGGCTACAGTCCTTCATGAACTGCTTCAGTGTGGGTCCTTTGCACGGGGTGCAGTCCTTCAGAAATGGACTGCTCTAGAGTGAGTTCTCACATGGGCCTCAGGTCTTGCTAGAAAACCTGGTCTAGCATGGGCTTTCCACAGGCTGAAGCTTCCTTCAGGGTGTGTCCACCTGCCGAGGTGTGGGGTTCTCTATGGGCTGCAGGTGGATGTCTGCTCCACTGTCAACTCCATGAGCTCCACGGTGACACCTATGGTCATCTGTGTGTGTTACAGGGGACTCTCTGGAGCATCTATTTCCCCTCCTTCTCCCCTGACCCTGGTGTCTGCAGAGCTGTTTCACCCTCATTTTTTCTCACTTCTCATTCTCATGGCTGCTGTGTGTCATTTTTTACCCTTTCCTAAACATTTTATCAGAGAGATGCCATCAGTATCTCTGTTTGGCTCAGCTGTGTCTGTGTCCATCCTGCAGCTGGCTGGGACACAGGTGCAGCTCCTGTTTTTTTTCTCACGGAGACCACCCATGCACAGTTCCCTACTACCAACGCCTTGTCAGTAAACCTAACACATCAAGGTCATCTGAGAATCTATTATGATCTGGTAGTTAAAATTATTAGAGAGATGCCTCTGCCCAAATTAAGGTGAAAAGGAGACCATATGCTGAAGTCAATAGTATGGATTTTATTTAACAGTAATCGTGAAGTGGAGAGAAAGAGAGATAGAAAGAAATAACAAAAGTGAGGGGGGAGAGAAAGAGACTGACAGAGACAGATTAAGTAGAAAATATCACCACTCCCTGGATCCCAATGGTGGCACCTTTATTTCATCTCAAGTTCCATTAGGTGGCTTAACTTGGAGTCCAGAGTTCCAGTCAGGCGGCTTATTCAGGGCAGGGTGGGCTTTGGTGGTCACAGCTTCTTTATACAGTTTTGCTATAATGGGCAAAAAGTCCTTCATAGCAATTAACCATTTTTAAGCCATTAACCATAACATTCCAGTGTCTCACAGAATCTTGCTGGATACTTCAGATATGCTGTACTGAAAAGGTGATACTGTCCATACAAGCTTCTCCTTAGTGTCAGTAGAGAACCTCACTTTCGCTTCACTTCTATCTCATTACTTATTTTATAGAGTTCTGTTATTAAAAAACATGTTATCATCTCTGTACTCTTACTAAGCAGTCACTTGTGGTTTGAAAGGTAATGAACCCACGCTGAATGATGTTCACATAAGAAGTTATGGTGGGGAGCTGGTATGACACTGGTGGTAGATGTAACAAACTGGATGGGTGATTTGTGGCCCTTATTTCCTGCAGATGCTTGCAGTTAGCTGGGGTTTGCTCAATTTCACCTGGCTGTAGCTCAGAATTCTGTTTCTGATGGATATTGAGAGTGTTTAATTCTGAGGTTCATAGGTACTATGTGTCTCTTCAGGTCTGTGTTGGCTGTTGTCTGCCAAAAGGAATTTATCTCGACAGCATGGTTGTCAGTGTTCCCAGACCAAAACAGGCCTTTGTAGAGGAGTGTGAAATGTGTGCCCCAATTTTCTAGGCTTTCCTAAGGCTTGCTGTATGAAAGGCCCTCTGTGAGTTTGCCTATTCATTCTGTTCAAATCACTGCTCAGAAGAATGGGAAACCTTTTTACTTGTCGTCTCATTCAGAGTTGGCTTTTTTAATAGATGAGCCTTACGGATAAAAGAAATCAGTTTTCTTTATTCTGTCAAAGTGAAGGTTAAGACAAGGGTTCACAATTTTGAAAACAAGACACAGGGCAATGAAATGAATTATTAACAGTGCCCTTGTATTTTGACTCATAATCTTTCCACTCCTGTTACATTTCCCTTTTGAGATATCATTTATCAGCTGGACTGAGAGTAAACCTTTGCATCCTTTCCATCTGTATGAGCTGCTGAAAACTTTTTTCTTTAGTATTTGACCTTTCTTTATTTCCCTCATTCCCTTCATTTCTCTCTCCTGTCTCTACTCCCCCCTTCCCATCCCTTTTTCAATCAACTGAATCGTACAGATTTTTTTTTTTTAAATAAAAACTGGGATCTGGGGAATACATCTCTTGCTGCCTAAGCTCAACTGCCCAGCCTGGCTTATTCTGAACATAGATGCTGAAACAGACTAATTGCACTGACCTAATTTCTCTGGTGTTATGCCAAGCTAATGCATTGTGGCGTTTGTCCATTCCACCATACCAGCCTCACTATAAGCTACTGCAATGGGTTTTCACTCACCCAGTTCATCAGACCCACTCCAGCTGCAGCCCAGATAGCCTGCTAAGTCATGTGCTAATGCAGCAAGCCTTTGGTTTGTCTAGCTGCACTAATCTTATGCACTAAAATCCTTTGTGAATAATACAAATAAGAAAACAAATAAGTATACAAAGACATCTGTGCATTGAGCCTGAGAGCTCTACCTCTTCCCATATTTTCATTGAGCATGTACAACAACACAGAATAATTTGTCACAGAGTTTGATTTCAATCCCTTCTTTTACTGTTGTAGAAGTACCAGGCGAGCATTTGTTCCTCATACATTCAAAGCCTTCTATTTTTCTGATCTTAATTTATGTCCACTGTGCAGAATGTATCTGACTAGAGCAAACAGTTATTTATATTCCAATTACAAAGAGGCACAGCAGAGTCTCTTCCATCTCCTGCCTCTAACTTAGCCGTATGGATTGTCACTAAATACAACATTTCAGCAGCTATCAGACAAGCTGCTTTGTATTCTTATGAATTTTCTGTTACAAGTAAAAATCCCATGGAAAAACAACTGCATATGCAGAACACAGCACTAGAAGCAATGATTTTTTTTTTTTTTTTACTCTGCTTGGATAGAAATTGGATTCATGTCTACTTCTTGGGGTTTTTTCAGCAGCTTTAAAGTAATGAACAGGGGCAGAGGTCAAGGTGTTGCTATTGTTCCTTTTTATGAAGCGGAGCTCAAATTCAGCCTACTATGTCCCAGTGCCTGTTGTAGCAAGCACAGTGTCCCTGGGTCTTCCTCTGCCTCAGGGGCCAGTGGGCACTTGTGGCCACGTGCGAAACCCTCCTCCCCTCCGAGACGCGGTGGCCTCATCCGTGTGACTTACCGCGTACAGTGTGGGTATGAGCCCTGCAGGGTCCTTGCCCTCCTGTGAAGGCTGCTTGGGTGCTTGGTCTGGGCTAGCCAGGCACACGAGCATGCTCACAATCCAATGGGATGGGTGCTCAAGGCCATGCTATGGGCAGAGCCCTTGGGGCTTGCAACAGTCCCAGGACTTTTCATGGGCGAGGAAGGTCTGGGAGACAAGTTGCCCAAAGGAATATCCTGGCTGACATGGGAGCAATGGCCTTTGCACTGTGCACGGTGGATAAACAGCACTGAATGAGTTCTCTAGTCCTCCTGTGACCACAGGTTAAGGCTTATTGAAAAGCTTTCCTTGCCCACCCATGTTCCATTTGACTCTGACTCTCTAACTGAGGAGGACAATAAGAGGTACAAGGGCTAAACCCCAGCACCTCATGAGTCTGCTGGCAGAGCCAGGCTGTGTCAGCACGGCCTCTCTGTGGTGCTGTGAGGGGTAGTTGAGGTGCTGGCCCTGAGAAGACAAGGTTACACTTTTTTGGTCAATCTGCCTTTCTCATTCTGGCATCTCCAAAAGGCTCTGGGCTGCTGTCTGTGTTTGTCTGCCCTGGGGAGATAGCCCATTACTGCAGAGAGATCTGTGCAGCCCTTTCTCTGCTGGGTTGTATAAGGGAATGTTTTGTTTTCTTTGTTTGGAAATATGAATTTGTGTCCCCAGCTACCTTGGTGGTTAGCTTCCTCTCTAATTAACAAGTGTTTATGCTTTCCCCATGGGATACAAGTACAAGTCAATCTTTGCTTTCTTTCCACTATATGCAGTATATTTTTGCCAAGGCTCAAATGCTTTCTAATGTAGTACACTCCATCTCTTTCCTAAAATCAATGTTTCCAAACACAATTAGCAGTGCTGTAATAGACTTCAAAATATCACAAAAGAACTGTGAGCTAGAGGGCTCCAAGTTACCACTGAGTCTAGGTAAGAATATGTTAGCTCTACTGCTGGAGAAAGAAGGTCAATTTTCCTTTTTTCACTCAGATAACAAATTCCAATATGATATGTTATAGAAAAAATTTACATTATTACAACTGTCATTGATCTGTGCTGATTTTCTATACTGTTGAAAGAAAATATATTTATCATAAGGTTATGATAGCTTTTGTTTCCCTTATACAAGGACTATTTTTCTGTTCCATTTGCATGCAACTAACTGAATGTTTCAGAAATTTTAACTCTACCTTCCTAGACTTTTATGACCTTTAGTAAGTAAAAAAAAATGGTGCTACTGATTGCAAAGTGTCTGTCTAAAAGACACCTTAGTACATTTAATCTGATGACATTATAGACTATTTTCTTCCCAATCTCTTCCGTGAGCCCTAAATCACAGGTTTGGCAGTAAGCCTAATAAAAAAATGCTGGTTTGATGGAGATGGAAAAGTAACTGGACAGCTTATTATAGGTCATAGAGAAACGCCTGTCATCTGCTACTTGTTTCTTTTAGAAAAGGGTACCTCAGGTTTTGCATGGAGAATACCTGGCCAGACTCACTCACTGATTGCTAAAGCTCGGACTGGAACCCTACAGTTCTGAATAGCAAACATATGTGTACTTTGTTGTTGAAACCAGTCTCTCTTCTCATGGTGATGGTCTTTTCATCTCCTAAATTCATATTTAGGTATTGTTGGTAGCAGGCTGCCTTGACTTTAAAAAACAAAAACACACACAAAAAAAGGCTCTTCTTACCTCCCCTTTCCTTTTACAGAAGACACAGGATATGCAGAGCTTTTGTTTTTAAATTTAGAGATCTGGATATAGCTATAAGAGGACAAATCTGGCGTCTGTTTTAAAAAATTAATTGTGGTGAGAAAGCTTTGTCCATATTTTTGATAGATTTGCTAAGTACTCCTGCCAATGTAATAATCCTCCAAAATAATCCTGACAATTCACTGAAGAGGCCAAGAGTCTGAGTAATTATTGATTTTATCCTTTAAATAAAATTCATAAATACGTTTTTAATTTGCTGTGACCAGTGAAATGGAATCAACACATTGCAAAAGCAGAAATCTCTCACTTGGCTATGGTTGGGGTTTTGCTAAAGGCAAAAAAAAAAGAACTGTAACAATCCATTGATTTCAGTGAGCTGTTAACAAAACTTGTGATCATTGTAGTCAGGTACATTATTTCCAGTCAGTTCATAGATTTTCACACCTTCACTGCATCGACATTTCAAACAAAAGCTTCTAGCCTAGCTCTGAGGAAATGTGACGTTGACTAATGCAGGAAGCTGTGCATGTACATGCAAATATTTGCAATTGCAATTTAGGAATGCTGCATTTAATTTGTACATCTGGGAAGGGAAGAATGCATATATTAATAACTTACAGTGCTACAGCTAATCTTTAATAACTAAGTTGTGGAACTAAATAAATTTCTTCTTGTCTGTGTTGGACAAGTTTCTGTCTTCTCACAGAATCACAGAACATTTTGAGCTGAAAAGAACCTTTAAAGACCCCTAAAACAAGAAGGGACATCTTCACTTATATCTCGTTCAGCACGTACTGATATGGGGTTCTGATCCTGCTAAGCCTCTGTGTGTCACTGCAAGCCAAATAAATCAGTGTAACTTGGTATGGATCTTGCTTACATCAGTGCTACCTGTAAACTCTCGCTAGGGAATTTCTGTCAGCCATAGGAAAAGCCAGTAAGGCTGTCTCAGGTCAGGTACCAGTGACATCCAGTAGTGATGCAACAAGGAGTACTCACTGCCAACTGAAATGCCACTGTCAGGTCCCCTTCTGAGCTCCTCAAGTGCCCGAACCTTTGAGATAACCAGGGGCTTCCCCTTGCAACTCTGCCTCCCTTGCCCTGTGGTGCTGCGGGCTGCCTTTCGCTGGCCGTGGGGTGAGCTGTCACCTGGGCACCCCGAAGCTGCCACTGCAGTGCTTTGCTGCTTTTGGGCTGCTGTTCTTGTTGTCTTGCATTTGCACATCCTAAAGGTTATGTCTCTTTTGCAGTCTCTCATTGAAAGTGATTGCCACCAGCATAAGTGAGAGTTTCCTTCTCCTTTTGTTTCTTTTTGTGTTTCCCTGAAAGTCACTTAAATCGCTGGAGTCTCTTGCACACCATCAGCTACAGATTATGCAAAGACATTTTTATGTACTTAAGCTTGTCTCAAGCCTGTCCCCATATTTTTTAAGATGTACAGGATATCAATTTTCTTTCACAATCCGTAATTCACTGGTGGAGTCCTTAGACAAAGTATTGTTTAGATTCAGAGACTGAAAGTAAATACAGAAGACAAAACATAATACTATCCCTGAGGCACTGAGTTTTAGAATGAGATTTTTTAAAAAAAGAAGCTCATGAGTGTAAATCAACATTTGTCAGTGTAGGCTTAGGCAGGGATTTCCTTTGTGAACTATTACTGTTCGTTATGGAATTTCTCTGAAGACTTTGCACCTAAGCAAAAATTAAGTGATCTGAACTGGAAAGGCCATCCACAGGTTGCTTAAGACACGTGACACCAAAACAGGAGTGTTGCTAGGGAGTGTTGCTATAGAAAACAATTAGTGATGAAACTGAATTGCAAGTTTTGAAATGGGATCCAAATTTAGAGGACATGGCTGTTTATGTGGACACAGGGACTTCATTAATTGCATTCAGTGTAATTGCAAGGCTGAATATTCTAACAAGGAGATGAAGCTGTCCTTGTCTCTTGAGTCAAAAGAATATTGAAGCATTTTTACCCAAAGGGCAAACTTTGCCACATCTCAGGAGAGACCTTGTTCATACAAGCAATTAAGAGCAGTGTCCTGGTTTGAAAGCAAACCAGTGAGACTCTGAGTCAGAAATACAATTTAATAGGAAAAGGAAATAAAATAAATGAAATAGCACAAAAGAAAACCACTGACAGGGTCAGAATACAACCTGACACCCTGTCAGTCAGGGTGGCAGTAGCAGTCCAATGAAGTGGTGGCTGCAGTCCTCCTGAAGTGGTGGATGTGGTTCTGTAGAAGAGTCTGCTCTTCCTTGGAAAGTCCAGTGGTGGCTACGTAGCTCTGGTCCTCAGAGAGTCCCGTAGGTAAGGGCTGCCTGTGGTGTTCCATAGTCCTGATTATATACAGATGGGAATGCTCTGTTCCTCCTCCTGGGCGGAGCATCTCACAATGGGATGGTGAGTCATGAGGTAAGGCATTGATGGGTCCATTAACAGGAGATAGTCCGGAGAGAGTTACCCATGAGTCATGGGGCAGAGTCCTTGATTGCCCATTAAACAGAGATAGCTCCCAGAGGGAGTTATCAAGGATGAGTCATGGTAGGAGACAATGAACATTGCCCCACCTGCTTTAACAGCTTGTGAAGATGGTGATAGAATACATACCTTTGGGCACATCTTACATTGTAACCTAGGACAAGCAGTCATTAGGAAAGTCCTGTAAAAATGTGAGACCAGTCTTAAAATCCCTTTTCTAAAGTACAGAAGGGCTTTTATCCTGAGCCTCACAATGCAAGTAGAAGTATTGACAACATGATAAGAATTACAAATATATAAATGTTAAAGCAGTGGGAGAGGAGGAATGCAATCCTTTCTTCTCACCTGTTTTGTCTGGATTGAGTCCTACAGTGCTGAAAATTCTCCTTATAGATTTCCTCTGCATTAAATGAAAGCTAGGTGGCAAATACCTCAGCTTATTTATGACATGGGTGCCTACCTTCTCTTAGAAGTGATGTGAACAAAGTCCTGAAGGCCTCCTGTGAACTGTGGAGTGCTTTCAACTGCTCATGACTTCAGCAGGTTTGATGACACTGAACATTTCACTGGAGCAATTTCTATGGCACCGGTTCTCAAAATTACAGAGCACAGAAAGCACTGGCAGGATGTCATGGAGTTCTGACAGCTGGGTCAATTACATACCAACATTTGAGTGGGCAATAGCTTAGGCCCACTTAGTTTTACTAAATAGCATGACAGAAATGGATGAAAAACACCCACTGCCTCTGCAGAATGACCCATTCCTGTTTCAAGGGAGAGTGGCCCAGCTTTGGGATAATATATATTTATGTGGAGATTAGCAAATTAAAAAAAAAAAAAAAGTACTTGTAAGACTGATATTCTATAATATTGAAATCCAGAGTAGAGGTACAAGCAAACAAAAATCTGTTTCTCATTGACATATGTAGATTAGAGGAACAAAATGCAGATTGAGGTTGAATCTTCTTGGAAAAACAAGTTAAAATTCTGCAAATTACCAGAGCAAGAATAACATAGCCGATTTTTTTTGCTAGGAAAGCTAGATCTTTAGTGGTTATAATTAATCAAAGGTAATTTGGCTCCATCACACTATGAAACTGTCACTGTACATGTTTTGGCTGGGATAGAGTTAATTTCTTCACTGAAAGGGTGGTTAAGCAATGGAACAAGGTGCCCAGGGAAGTGCTGGACTCACCATCCCTGGAAGTGCTCAAGAAATTACTGGACTGGCACTTAGTGTGGGGATTTGTGCTGGAAACAGTGTTGATAACACTGGGATGTTTCTGTCATTGCTCAGCAGTGCTTGCACAGAGTCAAAGCCGTTTTTGCTCCCCACTCCACCAGGGAGTGGGCATGATTTTGGAAAAGAACACAGCTGGGACAGCTGACCCCAGCTGACCTAAGGGATATCCCACACCATATGGTGTAATGCTCAGCAAGAAAACTAGGGGGAAGCCTAGCTAGGAGGCTGCTGCTTGGGAACTGGCTGGGCATCAGCCAGTTGGTGGTGAGAAATTGTTTCCAGTTGCATCACTTTCCTCTCTTTGCTATTTCCCTTTAATTAAAATGAATACTGTTCATACTACTATTATTATTTTATTTTATTTCAAGTATTAAATTGTTCTTATTTGAATCCATGAGCTTTCTCACTTTCACCCTTTCAATTCTCTCCCCTGCAGAGCCACTGAGGGAGGGTGAGCAAGTGGCTGTGTGGTTTTTAGTTGTCAGCTGGGGTTAAACCATGACAAGCAGCTGTATGGGCTTTCCAGTAATACAGCACAGTCGATAACAAGCATTGGTGTTACAGCTGCTGTCTTCCATTTCTGTCCAATTCATCTGTCTCAGTGCCTGAAGCTGTTCAGCAAGACCAAGGGAAACAACATTCGCCTCTTTATTATTTATAACTCATTTTTTTTCCCTGATAACACTGCAATACCATAAACACTGTTTCCATGGAAACTCAAATCAGACAAAATTACCATGGATATTGTTGTTTATACCTCTAGGAATATAGGTATCTAAAGTTTCAACCTGTTCCTGCACGACAAAGGAATGCAGAAGTGATTGATATTTTTAATTACTGGGTAATATTGTCTGAGTTGGGGAATTTCTTGAATTGCAGTGCAGTGTGTTGCAATCTTGTTATCCAATTACATCTCATGCTTCTCACCGAGTTTATCTCCTTTGAAAGCTGATCTTTTAAAAATGCAATTAGAAGTTCCTTGTGTCTGTAGACTTTGGTGATGCTGAATGGTGCACTACGTTTATGTGATATGGAGTAACAGCATTTAAGGATTAGCAAATCAAAAATGTCTTTGTGGGTTTTGTAATGGAGATGGATAAACCTGAGGCTGTATGAGAAATTAAAAACAAAATTAAGTGACCTGAACTGCAAAACCCATCCACAGGTTACTTAAGGCATGGCTGAAAAGGGAAATATTTTCTTTGAGTTAACAGCTGGCTAGAAAAGTGAAGACCCTCATTTGAACTTCAAAGGCCAATTACCCCTGGTTGAATGACCTAACCAAACCGTAGACTCAGTAGTTCTGTAGTAGAATCTGAAAATCTAAAAGTGGGCTAAAGGAACAGGTTTGGCAATACCATAGTGGTAGGTATTACTATCCTAGTAGTAGGTAAGGAGTTCTTTTCTTATTTCATGCAGAATGTTACACAATTTCAAAAATATGTTTTTTCCAGTTATGTGAGAACAAAATTTCTGCAGAACATGGTAATTCCCTCTATCCCATTATGTGAAAGAAAGGGGTGTCTATCTCTTATTTCTCCTAGTAAGACACTTAGTGCCCTTTAGTAAAAAAACCAAATAAGCTTTGGTTCAAAAAAGCAGAGCTTGAAAAAGGATGTCTCTCTCATTTGGTGGATTAGAAACCTGAAAGGTGTTAACTGCTGCTGCTGGACCTTTAATTATTTATGCAAGGTGGAATTTTATTAAAAAGGGGCACTCAGAGCAAGTCCTCTCAGCTGTCAATAACAAGCATGGTGTTCTGAGCACGTCTCTGTGAAACAAAGCCAAAACCACTCCTGCAGATATGAATTAAAGGAAAGTTCTTTGGTGAAGTGGTAAATCAGAGCTAAGGCATTTTGGAGAAAGTCTGGGACAGAGCTAGGGAATGAAAGCAGCAGCTTTTTTAATTTAGTCCGTTCTTTTCTTAACTTTCTTACCTTTTCTTCTTAGAACTGAAACATTTGCTCTTGTGGTTTAATGGAACATATTGTCGGACTTGAACAGAATTTTTAACTCTGACTGTTTTCTTGAGAATTTGGATTTGGTCTTTTTTTTTCATCACAGCCAAATCTGTTTTGCAATCAGTTGCTTTGCAAGCATCTAAGTTATTGACAATGCCAATCTTCATAATAATCCCATGAATATTTCTGCTTCTTGGCCAGAATGGCTGCTGTTTCCTGCTCAAGGAAACTGGAATAACTCTTCTCTCCTTGGACCAGAAAGCTGTCTTTTTTTTTTTTTTCCCTTTTTTTTTTTTTTTTTACCTCAGTAAAGTTATCTCTTGAGTTAAAAAAATCTTTTTTTGCAAGACAGCACAGGAGAACTTAATTAGGTTTATGGATGCTCTAGTAAAACATTTTTTTGACTACAATAACAAGATAAAGTAAAATTATTGCTTTATTCTAATACCACTCTACAGCTTTATGTTGGCAAAGAACTGAGATATAGTTTTGCTCTTCAGAACCAAATAGACAGAGGGGTCTACCCATCTGAACAATTCTTGCTTCACATTGTGCTCTTGCACATTGCTGTATTTCACTTTAGATATTCTTGTTTCCTTCTGTTTTATGCAACGTGCTTCCCATTCTTTTGTGTCTTTTGAACCAATTCCCTACAGAACCAAGGCTGAGATCCAGCTGGATCCTCATTGGATTGGCAGATACATTACAGGACTTAGGGGAAACTTGTGCCTTTCTAGAATAGCAATTGAGTCTGTGGTGCTTGCTCAAAGAAGAAAAAAAGTAACATATCTATGGACCGTCATGTCCTGTGATAAACTCAAAAATATCTATTTATTTAGTGGATAAAGCCTGCACGACTTCAAAGTCTTGGGAAGGACTCCTCGAAATACATGTGTAATTCCTGCATTGGAGCTGCTCTAAACGAGTGAACAAATGTGCCTGGGACCCTTCTCTGACACCAATGCCCACTGGCATGCAAACATTTCTGTCCACACTTTCAGCTGCCTTGAGAAGGTAGCTGCACACAAGCTGTTCCCTGACGGTGTGTGAAAGTGTGTGTTGTCTCCCCAGCTGTGCCCATGAATGGGTTGGCAGACTGCTAACAGGGGCAGCCCAAAGCAATGCCAGGGGCTGTTATTATAATTGAGATGGTTTAGTTCAGCCTCCCAGAAGTATTCCTTACAATTGTGTTGTTTACTGGTGTACATATAGCCTGTGACTTCAGCAGTCCATTTCTGTGTTCAATCAGAAAATAATTCAGGAGGAAAGGAACCTCTGGAGCCCATGTGGTCTGGTCCCCTGCTCAAAGCAGCGTCACATTCTTTATTAGAGCAGTGAGCTTCAAGCCTTCTCCATGCAGCCTCTGAAACTCTCTGAGGATGGAGAAATCTGCCTGGACAGTCTGTTCCGGTGCTTGGCTACTCACTTTGAAACGTCTTTGTCCAAGTAGGTATGGGTCACATCTCACTGATGAGCATCCTACTGATTCTTCAGGATGTCCCTCTGCGGGCAACATATTCTTGCAAGTTATTGCCTGGATTTTTTGCAGGCACAGGTGTGTGTTGCTGCACATTCACCTTCCATTAAGTGGCACAATGGAATGGGCTCTGTGTGTGCTTTCAGCCCAGCCCAGCATATAGGTGGAACCCAAAAGGATTAAACACCCCTGAAGGTGTATTGTGCAGTGGTGAAGAAAGCCAAGAGCTCAAGACTCCCCAGCCCCTTTTGCTTCCTTTTAGTGCCCCATTTTCATATTTTTTTCCCCCCTTGTAGTCCTTTTTGTTGCATATTTTCAGCAATTTTTAGCTTCTCAGACACGGGAAAAGAGATTTGTATGGCTTAGAGGAGGTCAGTCTGAAACAACCAACCTGACTAAGAAACGAAGCAGAGTGGATGTAGGTCTATGTATTGTGTTTGTTTGGCCAGGTTTTGGTACTGGGGAGGCTACAGGGGTGACTTCTGTGAGAAGCTGCCAGAAGCTTCCCCTGTGTCTGGCAGAGCCAATTCCTGGCAGCCCCAAGACAGATTTTCTGCTGGTAAAGGCTGGGCCAATTAGAAGTGGTGGTAACACCTCTGTAATAACAGATTTAAGAAGGGTAAAAAAAGTTATTGCACAGATGTAATTGCAGCCAGAGAAGAGTGGAATGAGAACATGTGAGAGGAACAACTCTTCAAACACCAAGGTCAGTGCAGAAGGAGGGGCAGGAGGTGCTCCGGATGCTGGAGCTGAGATTTCCCTGCAGTCTGTGGTGCAGACCATGGTGAAGCAGCTGTGCCCCTGCAGCCCGTGGGGATCCACTGGGATGCAGAAATGCACCTGCAGCCCGTGGAGGGCACAGGGATGGAGAGATCCACCTGCAGCCTGTGGAGGAAACCCACACCAGAGCAGGTGGATGCCTGGGAGGAGGCTGTGAACCCATGGGAGGCCTGTGCTGGAACAGGGTCCTGGCAGCAACCTGCAGACCTGTGGAGAGAAGAGCCCGTGCTGGAGCAGGTTTCCTGGTAGGACCTGTGACCCTGTGGGAGGCCCATGCTGGAAGGACTAGAAGTGCCTGAAGGACTGCACCCTGTGGAAGAGCGACCTGCGCTGGAGCAGTTTGTGAAGAACCGTCTCACGTGGTGCAGCAGGAGGACCCTTCTCCCCTGAGCAGAAACAGAAAAAAGATGTGATGAACTGACCATAACCCCCATTCCCTGTCTCCCTGTGCCACTAGTGGGGAGGAGGTAAAGCTTGGGAAGGAGGTAGGGGTGGGGGGAAGGTGTTTTTAACATTTATTTTACTTCTCATTATCCTGTTCTGATTTTGTTAGTAATAAATTCAATTAACATCTCCAAGCTGAATCTGTTTTGCCCGTGATGGTATTTGGTGAGTGATCTCTCTCAGACCTTATCTCAGCCCATGAACCCTTGGTTATATTTTCTCTCTCCTGTCCACTTGTGGAGGGGAGTGATAGAGTGGCTTTGGTGGGTGCCTGGCATTCAGTCGGGGGTAGCCCACTACAGTCTGCAACAGCATCAGGGAGAGGGGTCTCTGTAGTGGCTGCTTCCTGCTCAGCTGATCACCTGCAGCAGGTAATTTCAGCAAACCTCCAGTTCTGTGTGCTTGGATGTCATCTTGCTACCACGTTGTGAACTGCCTACCTCCTTGAAGGTGTCTTCCATTATATTCTGTGAAAACATACCATTCCTAGCTATTCTTTCTTAGCAAATGGTAGCGTGGCTTTGGCTGTTATTTCCTCTAGAGGAAAGAATTTCATAAACATCAGACTGTGCTATGGAACAGATTGCATTGTTTTCAGAAAGCCAGGGCAGAGGATTTTAATCACTAATGAATTTAATTACAGTGGAAAACAGACTAGCAATGGAGATGTTAGCCCAGCCTCTTGGTTTCAGCTGTAACAAATTCCTCTAATTCCCCACTGCGCAGGTGACATCTATCCCCATGTCAGCAGCTCTGCCAGGGCTCTGAAGGTGGCAGGGAAGGGTGGGGAGGTGGGGCTGGGGCCTGAGGCCGGGGACACTGGGATTGGGTAGGACCAGGCTCTGGATGGCATTCACTGGAATGTGTCACTCAGTGCCAGGTCCCTGTGCCCACGGTGCCGTTGGGGTCTGGCGTGGCCTTGAAGGGTTGCTCTCAGTTCACCACCTTCTTTGGTGCTCTCCTTCTCTGCCTTAGGTCTCCTCACAAGTACATGCAGCCGAGCTACCCCTGAACTGTGCCATGTCCATAGAAACTAAAAGGAAACAAAAGCAAAACTCTGACATCAACCTCCATGTTTGTGAAACACCAGCTTGTCTTCACTTTGTCATGCATTGCACTCCCGCCCCCTCAGTTTGGTTGTCTTTAAATATAAATAGTGGTTTCTTTGAGATCATGCAAATATAATTTAAAATATCTCTGTGGAAAGAATTTGGATGATTTTCCATCTACAGACAAGGTCTAAGACTAGCTCTGGTTTTTGTTTTTAGGCTTTCTCTTTGGCTGCATAGAAAAGCATTATGTTTCAAGATTAATCACACTGAAGATCATGATATCTCCTTGTGTCAGCCTTTCTTATCCAGATTAAATAAAATACTATATGAGTATATTGCTTTATGTTCTAGAAATTACTTTTCAGTTATACTGTGTACTCTCTAACTTGGGATATTTGGTATTTAGATATGCTGAATGGTGTGATTACAGAATGAGAGGAAATGCCCTCAAGTTGCAGCAGGCGAGGTTTAGATTGGATATTGGGAAAAATTTCTTCACTGAAAGGGTGGTCAGGTATTGAAATAGGTTGCCTAGAGAAGTGGTAGAATCACGATCCCTGGAAGTGATCAAAAGGCACTGGGATGTGGTAGTTAAGAACACAGTTTAGTGGTGAACAAGGCTGTGCTGGGTTATCAGTTGGACTCAATGGTCTTAGACATCTTTTCCAACCTTAATTGTTCTATGATTCTGTGATGCTTCCTATGGGAAGATGAAGATGAGGGTGGGAAAGTAAAAATCTTAAAGGAATATTGTGAGATATTTAAAGAAGTTATAATCACAGAGAAAACAAAATAGAAATAATTTCCTGTAGCATTGCTTAATCCTGGAAATTTTATAGACTTCTGGCACGATTGTGACTAACCATTTGGTACATTTTGATTTCTTTACTGACATCAGGGTACCGTGACGTAGACAAAACAGTATACAATTTTTAATGAAGATGCAACAGATTAATTTGGTGCAGGCTTTTTAAAAACTCACAGTATGTAATGATTTCTTTCAAGTCACTAATTTTTTTCATATGGACTTTCTAAATCATAGTGGATTTTCTCAGATATAATTCTATGGCAGTGTGAATGAACAGGAGTACTTTGGGTATAGTACCTTGAGATTATTAAAAACACAGTTCCATTGTTTTCCAAATGTGATTGAAAATGATATTCTCTTTACTTCTGAATAAATTTCATCTCACCTGTCTTTGCCTCTGCCTACTACAACTTTTCTGAGACATGAAATGGGTTTTTGAGATGTTTTGTCTATGAAAAAGAAATGAGCTTTTATATTCAGGCCAGCATTGTGGTCGGGGAAAAACTGTCCTGAGATTATTATTTTTCCATAATTGCCTTTTGCTTGGTTGTTTTTGAACAGCTTTCCTCCCAACTCCATCTTATTCAGGATGCTTGAGGTAGAAAAAAGTCCCTTAAATTCTATGTACGGCGTGCACCCCACTTCATCTCATTCTACTGAGTGTGAATAGCTTGAGTCTGAGGAGGGATTCATCCCAGCTGCTTTGCATTGCCTCGCATACATTACCCCTGTTGGCCTGTGTGTTTGGTGTGAGGTGAGCTCCAGGAGGTTGGGTAGCGCTGCTGCTGCCTATTACCTGCTGTAAAGCTCCAGGCAGTTAGTGTGCATAGTGAATGGGAAGCCTACCTGGGTCAGTGACCCCTAATGCACCTGGGGTAGAAGCACATCTCATATGAGGCTGTGTAAAAAGCAGTGATTTTTTTACCTGGGGTCTGTGGATCCCTGGAGGCGTGTGAAAAATTGTGGAGGAACGTGTAAATTCAGAGCACACACAATAATGCCAGGAAATGTGCAGGGCTGCGGTTTCTGGACAGGTTGAAAACCACTGAGATACTCTGTATTTGGAAAAGATTTTCCAAATCACCACAGGTAGACAGGCGCACTTGTAGGATTCTTTTGTAGGAAATTCTTCAGCAGTCCTTAAGCCTGTCTCACCCTCTGAGTATTCCTTGGCAGGCAAATGTGGAAAGGACCAGAAAAAGAGTGTGTGGTAAAGAACAAGCAGAAATATTTGATAAAAATGGAAATGTACATCTTGTTGATCTACACTCTTTCAGGGTATGTTTAATGATGTCTGATCATTCGAACTTCAAGAGAGCAGCATTTAGAATAAAACATGTTTTATATTAATTAATATGACAACTCTCCTCCCTCTCCACTTCCCCTGTTGAGGCTACATGTACTTTCTTTAATAATAGAAATTCTGATTGGTTTTTAGGAAAACAAAACCTCTGAGAGCACAGTTCAATTCATAGTTAGAACTGCTGCCTATGTGTGGTGCTTTTTATTAATTTTTGAAGCAGCAGTCAATTATTGAGTCCTCAGATTCTTTTTCCTTCTGTGTTGAAGGGCCACTGGAAGGCAGTACATTAAGCATCCTCTCTAACAATAAAGATATCTGAACCTCTCCATCAAAGGGTTCTGTATCCAATTATTTGCAAGCTCTTTGCAGATATGATTCTGTGGAGTAAATGGAAAGCATACTTCAGTCATTCTCTGCACTGATAGTAATTTAATAAAAATAAAAAGCTATTGATTTTTTTGTTAGCTGTGTTAAAAGACCACTGTAATCTTGGCTTCACTCTGCTGTTGGCAGAGAATTTCCCAGCAAGTAGATTTTTTACTTTTCCTGGGGCACCATTTATTAAATGCTATCTTAATGTGTACAGATGATCAGTTTAGCTGAAGTGGGGGAAGATTTATAATATCTTCCTGTTATTTAACTTCTCTTAGTCAATTCAGATGTTAGAAGCATTTTCAGAGATTTATCTCTTGTATTTTGTGATTTTGTTTCTTCCATTCCTTAAGCCAAATGTGCCTCTGAGCTTACTGAGCCAGCACTTACTGGGCAGGAGCTACTTTTGATGGAGATAGAAAATAAAATTTTATTTGCTGACTTTTATTGAAATAACCACTCTGGGATGGAAGAGGAATTTCACTCAAGCTGTTCAGTAAACCTCAGCTTGAATAAGGAGTTAAATCAGTAAAGGTGGACTCATGGCAAATGATTTATTTGTCTAAAAGAGTTGGTCTACTCTAAACTAAGCTGTTCAGGGGTATGCTTTCTCAAAAAATTTTCGTATAATCTATTCCCTTTGGAAGTTTCTATTCATCTACATTGACCATAGCTAGAGTCTACACAATTCTTTAAGTGAGTTGTGAGTTTCAGATGTTGAAAAATTAGGTATACTCTTTCATTCCATTTTAGGTGCACTTGTATCTCTCTGAAGTAATGTTTTCTGTGATACTGAAACATAAGAATTTGAAATCCATTTGGCAGGTATGATTAATCCTGATGCAGTCCCAGAACATTTATATAGGGGCATGTCTTTGTTCAGGGAAGGGCAATGAAGATGGTGAAGGGGTCTACAGGGTAAATTTTATATGGAGTGGCTGAGGGAGCTGGGGTTGTTCAGCCTGGAGAAAAGGAGTCTTGGGGGTGACCTTATCACTCTCTACAGCTGCCTGAAAGGAGGCTATAGCCAGGTGGAGGTCAACCTCTTCTCCCAGGCAAGTTAAAGAACAAGAGGACATATACCCAAGCTGCACCAGGGGAGATTTAGGCTGTGCATTAGGAGGAATTTCTTCACAGAAGGGGTTGCCAAATGTTGGAGTGGACTGCCCAGGGATGTGGTGGAGACACCATGCCTGGAGGTGTTTAAGGAAAGACTGGACATGGCACTCAGTGCCATTGTTTAGTTGACAAGGTGGTGTCCAGTCAAAGCTTGGACTTGATGACCTCGGAGGTCTTTTCCAACAGAAATGATTCTGTGCTTCTGTGATCTACACCTCTAACTCTTTTAAAGAATTAGAGCTGTTGGCTGGGATCAGAGAGTCCATTTTTATTTCCACATGTGCTGGTTTTGACTGGAATAGACTTTATTTTCTTTATAGTAGTTAGTAGGGGAGCCATGTTTGGATTTGTGCTGGAAACAGTGTGGATTATATGGGGATGTTTTTGTTATGGCTGAGCAGTGCTTGCACAGAGTCAAGGCCTTTTCTGCTTCTCACACCACCCCACCAGTGAGCAGGCTGGGGATGCACAAGGGTTGGGAGGGGATTACAACCAGGACAGCTGACCCCAGCTGATCCAAAGAATATCCCATACCATATGTGATCATGCTCAGCATATAGACCTGGGGAAAATGGAGGAAGGCAGAGACATTCGGAGATCTGGTGTTTGTCTTCCAAGGTCACCATCACATGTGATGGAGCCTGACTTTCCTGGAGATGGCTGAACCTGCCCATGGGAAGTGGTAAATTAATTCCTTGTTTTGCTTTGCTTGTGTGCATGACTTTTGCTTTACCCATCAAACTGTCTTTGTCTCAACCATGAGTTTTCACTTTTTCTCTTTTGATTCTCTCCCCTATCCCACTTTGAGGGAGGGAGACAGTGGTTGTGTGGGGCTAAGTTGCTGGTTGGGATTAAACCACAACAAAAGCTCTATTTTGGGTGGCAGTTTCCACTTATCCCAGGCTAGCCTGGCTAGGTAGATACTTCCTGGTTTCTTCAAAGTCTAACCCTTTCCTGGTCTCTGCCACCATGCCTAGTAAGCCCTTCTAATTCCTTGAAGACCTCAGTCATGGAATCATAGAATGGTTTGAGTTGGAAGGGACCTTAAAGATCATCTGGTTCCCTGTCATGGACAAGGGAACCTTCCACTATTCCTATAATAAAAGGTCTTATATTTCAAGAACCACTGGTTTGTATGATTTTATTGGCAATGATATCCAGTCTGAGGTTTTCTGAGCCATCATTTTAATACTAAGAACATTTGTTACCAAAGCAACAAAGCAATAAGGCAGACTTACAATAATTTGATGCACTTCCTTGACAGAATGATTTTGACTCTACAGCTGCAGTTTCACAGGCAAAGATATTTGGAGTAAACCCTTGGCCTCCAAATTCCCATCTATGTTACTAAAACCAGAATTTAACTTTTTTAATTCAAGGGAGATGATCAAAGTAGTTTGGTGTTCGTGCCAGCTGAGAATCCTGACTTGGGGTGTTGTAAAATCACACAGATGTGATCAAAAATGCAAAAGTGATAGTTATACTAGATGTCACTTCACGATTCAGAGGATTTCAATCCTACCATAAATGAAGAAGAAAGGAAGATAAAAACGGTATTTAGATGGATTTCTCAACACCTAATGTTAGAATTGTGGATAGTGACAAGTCTCAGCATTCCTGTGCACAGCTCTTGCAGATGCAGGCTATGTAGTCACTTCTACTGCTTAGAAAGTGAAGAAACATCCCTGGTTGTAATAGTTGCTTCACAGTTGACAATTCTGTCTTCTGGCCCATGTGTAAAGAAGTGCATATACCAGCTTGTTGGGGAATTGTATTGTTCACTGAGGCATAATGAAGTCTCTCAACTGTAACTAAAAGTGTGCCAGTAAATCCTGCACAGTAGCTATAAAATTACTTCATGTTGATATTGAAGCCAGCAGCAAGTGGCAAAGGTCACAAATACAGCATGAGATATGAAGCCAGAGCTCCCCAACTGGGTATACTGCAGCGATGCCAGTGCCCTCATAAAGCAGTTGCAGACACATCTGACCACTCAGCTCTCCAGAGAGTTTCAAGGAAAGGGAGGGACACACCTGGCAGTGTTCATATTAGATACCCACTCTGTCTCAAGGACAATGTCAATTGACAATGACAATCATCAATGTCAGTGGCATTGTTCTGAGCAATGTCATCTGTAGGTTTGTTTCAGCTAAATACACTAAAATCAGGAAAGAGTCGCAGGATATCATAAGCCTTATGCTCAGACTCACTGTATGCTGATGATTTTGTGCATACATCCTGACCAGTCAAGGACAGCAGCACACAGTCCTCCAGATGGGAATCACAGAATGGTTGAGGTTGAAAGGAACCTCTAGAGCTCATCTTGACCAATCCCCTGCTCAGGCAGAACCACCTAGAGCTGGTTGCCCAGGACCATGCCCAGACTGGTTTTGGGCAACTCCTGCCAGTGCTCAGCCACCCTCACAGTGAAAAAGTGTTTCCTGATCTTGAGAGAAAACTTTTTCTGTATTTCAGTTTGTGCCCACTGCCTCTGGTTCTGGCACTGGGCACCTCTTTTCTGTCAGTTTTCTCTCCAGCTGGGGGGTCCCCAGCATATATTGGTGCTGTGGGTTGTTGTCCTTCGGATGTAGGCTGAAGATTAACAGGTTTGCACTTCTCTTTGTTGAATTTCATGAGGTGCCCTGAACTCCATCATCTCATGTTTACTGTAGCCAAGACTGCCTTTGACTCTCACATTCCCAACAAGACCCTCACTGGTACAAGGTCCAACACAGTGTCTTTCTTCATTGACTCCTCACTTGGAGGAAGATGATATAAAGAACCTCCTGGATTGCTTTTGCCCTGTACT
Organism: Dicrurus megarhynchus; assembly: GCA_013399195.1. Lineage (NCBI taxonomy): Eukaryota > Metazoa > Chordata > Aves > Passeriformes > Dicruridae > Dicrurus > Dicrurus megarhynchus. Next base: position 706,006 of record VXAD01008059.1, read on the forward strand.
GTTGTCCTCTAGAAGATTTGGGGTGATCAAAGTCCCACCTAAGAGCCAGGGCCTTTGAATGTGAGGCTAAATGAATGACTTGCAGTAGGCTAGTAATCTGTGACTGCCAATGTCCTTCCTGACCATATGTTAGGAAGTGGTATAGGCTCTTAAGGAGCAGGACACTTATTTCAATTGCCTCATTGTGGTCAGGAAGCATCTGGTCATCTCTAGATGGAAGCTGGCACAGCTATCTTGCTCTTCAGCTGTGGCACAGCAGTGCAGTACTAGAAAGCCTGCTGTGACAATTGCTGTGATAGTTATGGAAAACCCTATGTATTTCCTTTGTCCTGAATTGACACCACCAGTAAGGATCCTAATTCTAGAAGTTTGGCATGCTCAGTATTATAAGGTTGTCAAAATCACATCCAGTGTTCAGTGTTCTCTGAGAGAAGGCATGACTACTGTAATCATGAGGAGTACTTTCTATCTTGCATTTGGAAAATCAGTGAGCACACTGTAATCTATGCATGCTGATACTGGACACACCATGCATATTATGTCTGTGTGTTTCAGAAGTTGGGTATTTTCCTTCAGAAACTTGTGAATGCCCTTTCCAAACCATGTCATATACAACAGTGAAACTAAAGAATGTGTATATATCTATCAGGGTGCACATGTCCTGTGCTGATACTGCATCCCCAATGAATAGTCCAGGTACAGCCCAGTCCTAGTCACTTATCCCTCTTCTACCAGTGAGGCAGCTGCTATGACACACTGAGGGGAGTCCAAGACCTGACTGCTATGGGTGTTGCTAGAGACGCCCCAGTAAGGTCAGATGGACACACTCAAAAAGGTCCAAAGAGATCAATATTACGTGGTCTGACAGTAAAATTATATGAATGCTAGCCATCAGATCAGGTAGTCTTGGAATTTCTGGGGAAGAAAAACAAACATGGGATAAATTTTGTACCTGATGCTAAAATAGTGTAATATTTAGCAGATACAGACATTCAATAACAGGTCATACTCTGGTCCTGCTGCTGTCAGACGGATACATCATAACAGATATCTTTTTACATCTTGTTGCATTGCCAGTTTTCAGGAAGAAAACCAGAAAAGGCTTTCACAACCTTGTATAGCAATGGTCAAATTATGAATTTCCTACAAAATTCAGTCAAAAGCCTATCACTTTTTGTAAAGAGCTTTCCTGTTATTATCTCTAAAAGTACTTTAAAAAATAGTAAGAGTTGGTTAGACAATTTCCTACATAATTTTAAATAGGAAGTGAAGTTTTCTTTTAATTCTTCTATGTCTGCTAGCTGTTTACTTCACTGAGGCAGGGTATAGTTTTTATGAAGGATGACATATAACCCATTTTCTAAAAATACTTTGGATTTTCCATATTATTTCAGTGTCCCTGGGTAACTGATAGGAAGAAATGGTATAACAGCCTTTTATGTTTTTTTCCCTTGCTACTGTGGTAGAAGGTGTTAGACCCATCAAACTGATAATGAGGAATATACCTTCCATCAGCCTATAACTGTGAAAAGAAAACCTTCCCAATTACTGTTCAAATTCACTGCCTTCCTTTGCTTTAACCTAATTTCCTTAGTACTCAGGTCTTTTTCTGGTGCACAGTGTATTTTTCTAGCACATTCCTAACTAGGAGGGAGTACTTGTGGCTCACCCTGTTCTCCTTTCTTGTTCAGTGTTTTTCTCAACAATTTTCCTCTGATTGTGGCCAATAAGCAATCAGCCAGCAGCGTCCTGCTTTGGTCCATTCCTGTACTGCTTTCATTGCTTACACCTTACAAAAGGACTTCTAGAATAAAAAAATTACATTATTCAGGCTTTGCCCAAGTTCTACGCAAAAGCTGTTAGCAGTCACTAGGATAGTTTGATATTCGAGAACTTATGACCCAAAAGTAAATGCTGTAGTTTGATAACCAATCACCAAAAGCATAATGAAAATATGTAATTAAAATGCTTAGTTTCTCTAGACTATGTCATTTTTTATTTAAAAATTTATTATTTTCTGGTGAGCATAATTTTTTTGCTGTTAATGAAACTGCTTGTGTTCATTTCATACCTTTCTCTTCAGAGTGAGTAGACAGCAGCAGAGACAGATCTGATGAGATTCTTACTTTAGATCTACCTCACTTTAGATCTCAGAAATGCAGTTAACTAAATCTAAGGTAGCCCTCCACATCCCCCATCAAAGTCTTTGGTTGAGAAATAAGCATTTCTGGGACATGACTCATCTGGCTTATTTTAGACTGCTCCTTTGGGATGACGTGAATCACACCTAAGTGGCTCTTTCTCTGAGCTGGTTATGAGAGACACTGATGGTGACCGGGTCAGTCAAATCCCATCTCTCCTGTCCACGTTGTACATCATGTATGATTGATGTGATTGCAATTCATACTAACTCAGCATCTGAACTTGACATTTTATTGCTGGTGTCTGAAATCATAAAATCATAGCATCACAGAGTCATTAAGGTTGGAAAAGGCCTTCAAGATCATTAAGTCCAACCTTTGACTGAACACCGTCATGTCAACAAAACCATAGCACTAAATGCTATGTCCAGTTGTTTCTTGATCAACTCCAGGGATGGTGACTCCATCATGTCCCCGAGCAGCCCATTCCAATGCTTGGCAACCCTTTCACTGCAGAAATTCTTTCTGATGTCCAAGCTGAATCTTCCCTGGCACAGATTGAGGCCATTTCCTTCCTCTCATGCTGTCACTGGTTGCCTGGGAGAAGAGATCGCTCCCCACCTGGCTACAATCTCCTTTCAGGGAGTTGTAGAGAGTGAAAAGGTTTCCCTGATGCTCTTTTCCTCCAGGCTGAACAATCCCAGCTCCCTCAGCTGCTCCTCATATTGTTTAGTCTCCAGACCCTCCACCAGCTCTGCTGACCTTCTCTGGACAGGCTCCAGCACCTCAATGTCTTTCTTGAAATGAGGGACCCAGAACTGAACACAGGATTCGAGGTGCACTCACCAATGCCAAGTACAGCAGGACAATCACTGCCCTGGTCCTGCTGGTCACACCATTCCTGCTAGAGTCCAGGATGCCATTTGCCTTCCTGGCCACCTGGGCACAGCTGACTCATGTCCATTGTCTGTCAACCTGCACCCCAGGTCCTTTTCTGCTGGGCCACTCTCCAGCCGCTCTTCCCCCAGCCTGCAGAATTGCATGGGGCTGTTGTGACCCAAGTGTAGGACCTGGCACTTCACCTTATGGAACCTCATACAGTCAGCCTCAGCCTGTTGATCCAGCCTGTCCAGATCCCTCTGCAGATCCTTCCTACCCTCCAGCAGATCAACACTGCCACGCAACTTGTAGTCTGGGAACTTGCTGAGGGTACACTCGAAGTCCTCATCCAGATCATTGATAAAGATATTAAAGAGAACTGAAATGAAAGAGCAGAAAAATTTTTGTCTACACAGATGAGACAATTATCTCTCTAATATGGGGAATTATATTTTAAACATAATGGAAGAAATTATATTAAACAAAAATATATGTAAACAAATGGGGTAATTGTGTCTTTAAACAAAAATTATGAGCTCTTTTTGGTACCTTAGGCAGCTATACATACTTCAGGAATCATAGTGAACTGCAAATGATAATTAGCTTGATGATTAAGTCACATATTTTTAGGTAATTTGTTAGAATTGTAAATGCAATGAATGCTTTCCTTTAAAAAGTATCACAGAATCTTTGACAGATACAGTGGAAAAAAAAGGGTTATTTTTGAGTGTGCTTGATAGGGATGATAAGAAAAAGGACACTTCCTTCTAGCCCCAAGGTGGGGTTTGAACTCACGAAGATATTCCTGGTAAAGTCTGATTCATAAAGTTCTGGAACAATCTTGTTTTTTTTGGTTTGTTTTTGGTTTTTTTTGTTCAGTGATATTTAATGGCTTTTTGAGCTTCAAAGAAATCAAGCAGATAGAAAATGCCTGTAGTTCACCTGCTGGTTTTAAGCAGCAATAGATAGGAGTGAATTATATTTTCTTTAGTATGGACATCCAAAAAGTTTTAGCTGCCTCTGGTGTTGAAAGAAAACATGTAATTGGCATTTCTGTGAAGCAAAATATATGTGTGCAATCATGGAGTACCACTAGCTTAGAGACTGTTGTGACAGTCTTCTGCAAACACAAAGACCATATCACAGGATTTCACATTACAGAGGACATAAATTATTTCTCAAAATACTTGAAGAATCTTCTGGGAGCAGAGCAGTACCAAGTATAGAGGGTTTACTACAAAATCTCCTAGCCATAGGCACTGAAACACTGCTCAGTTTTCTCAAATAAACTCATCTCTACACATAGGTTGTAGATGTGTCAAATTCATTTGGAAAAGGATCTGTGCCAGGGAAAGTGCCTGTGGTTGTCCCACATGGACATAAGTTCCTGCTCTGGTGTTGCTGTGTTCAGTGATGAGAGTACAAAACAGAGACACTTCATGGGGTCCTAAACTCTCCCCCACCAGATAAAACATGTTTATTCTGAAAATAGCCCTGGGTGGATGATTAAAAAAACCTAAACCTTATTCCCTCAGGACTACTAATACTGTCTTGTCTCCATATAACTCCTCTTGCCTCCACTTCCTTCTCTACAATTAAATTTTCATTAATTTCTTCAAAGAGATGACTTAGACACTACAGGTACTCTCTGGACTTTGATTTATTTCCTTTCCATTCACAAATATAAACCTCTCATTTTTTTTTCTCCATTTTGCTTCTGTTATCTCCCAGTGTCTTCAGATGCCTTTCTTGTGTTCTTGAGTGTTAGCTGAGAATATTTCTGCATTTTCCACACTTAAGAAACCCACCCACAACCCTCACCTACCATTCTAACTCCTTTCCAGACCTTTTTCCTCCATTCCTAAGCTTGTTATTACTCTAAACTCTTTTCTTCATCCCATCTCCAGTCTCTCCTCTATCCCTGACATATCTCTAAAACTTCTCTCACCAAGGCCTTTGATGACAGCAGCTGCATCTCAGATCCACAGTCAGCTTATCTTTTTCAAGCTGTCAGGCTCATGCAGCATGTTTAACCAGGCTTTTCTACCTTAATTCTTGCCCTTCCCCAGAGACTCTGTCCTCTCTGGGCTTCTTTCCTACTCTAATCATGTTTTTTGGAGACAATTCCTTTAACCTTGTCTGGGTTTTCAGTAGCTGTTTTATGACCCTATCAGCATGCACTGTCTTTGAATAATTTCATCACAAAACAAACTCAGCTCTGGTCCCTAAGAAGACAGACAAACAGATTTTCTCTTGTACCAAATCCTGGTTTTTCTCTTTGGTACTCCTTTCTGAGTGTTCAGTGATACACTTTACTTATCTGTGACTGAAGGCAAACTCATTCTCTCAGGGCCACTTGGCAGATATATGTCCTGTTTGTTCAGTCTTTAGTCAGTGGGGTTATGGCTGATGACTGGAATGCTGCAGCAGTATGACAGTTCAAATAACAAATAACCGTAGAGTTGAACTCGATGGAAATAAATCAATATTGAAATGAACGGTACATTACCTGTGAGAACACTTACATAAAGAATATTTATTGGCATTAAAAGATCTGCATTTGAGTCTAACTGTTCCATCTAACTGAGCCAATGTCTTTGATACTTCCAAAACCAATACGTTTTGGTGATATTGAATGAAAACATTTTATGTAAATATTGACCAGCAGCATCAGATTACATGCATGCTAGGTTTTGAATACAATTTGGAAACTAAACCATTGCCAATAATTTGCTTTCTTTTGGTTTTGCCATTCTGCTGAAGAATGAGAGGTTCTCTAGATATAAAATGGAGGTATATCATAGGGATATGGAGTCAAGGTGATGCAACAAGTATCTGACTGCTCCTTTAGATTACAATGTTAATAAAGTGATAAATACTCTATTCCCAGCTTAATTTTAACTCTAAATTTGAAAGCAGTATACTAATAAATAGTAAAGGCTTGTAAAAGAAGTGTGTAGGTCCAACTAAATTTCCATCTAGCTTTTCATTGCAAAATCAATAATGTGAAAACATTTGCACACAATCAAGTAATTGTGAGGGGATAAAATAGCCTATGAGCTTGCAGTGATCATATTGGGTAAACCATGGCTTTATCTCTCTCTATTGATTCTATGTCCTTTCATTTACTTGGTACTCCCTGGAAATCTTCTCATCTAGGCACCTGTGTTTTCTTAAAAAGTTACAATCAAGGCTGGCAAGTTTATATCCATATTCACCCATGCATGAAAGTACTGGAGGAAGATATGCATTTTTCTAACTTATTCTTCTGTGAGGCTTTATTATTCACCATGTAAGAACAGCTTCTCTTTGATGTCTCATCTGTAGAAAAATAACACATTTATCTTCATTATCACCTTTTGATTTCCAATGCATGTTGAAAATAGTTGTTGAGTGAAGCAGACTTCTAAATTGATGGTTTGAAATCAGAACCATAGAATCCTTTGGATTGAAAAAGACCTCTTAGATAATAGATTCTAACCACTAGCCTAGCACTGGCTGCCAAGTCCACCACTAAACTCTGTCCTCAGTGCCACATCTACCCTTCTTCTAAATACCTCCAGGAATGGTAACTCAGTCACTGCCCTGGACAGCCCGTTCTGGTGCTTGATAACCCTTTCAGTGAAGACATTTTTCTTAATATTCAGTCTGAACTTCTCCTGGTAAAACTTGAGGTAGTTTTCTCTTGTTCTGTCACTTGTTACCTGAAACCAACTTCCACCTGGCTACAGCCTCCTTTCAGGGAGTTGTAGAGAGCAATAAGGTCTCACCCTGAGCCTCCTTTTCTCCATAGGCTACACAGCCCCAGCTTCCTCTGCTGCTCCACATCAGACTTGTGCTCCAGACCCTTCACCAGCTCCATTGCCCTTCTCTGGACTCACTCCAGCACCTCAATGTCCTCCCTGAACTGAGGGGCCCAAAACTGAACACAGGATTTGAGTTGTCTCACCAGTGCTGAGCTGGGCAGTGACAATCACTGAATTGTCAGCCAACTGTCAATTGACAATCACATTAAAAATAAATCTGCTGCAAATAAAAATTTTGAGCATCATGTGTTTCTGAAGTTTCTATGCTTTTCAGGGAGTTGTGTTCCATTCATTTTGTTAGAGTGATTAATGTACCAGTTTAAAGCTGCAGGGCACAGAAGAAACATCTTTTCGGCATTTTGCTCTTGACTTGAGCCACCAGTTCTCTCTCAAGGTCCTAAATGTAGAACAATTTTCCTGTGAAATTGGGCAAAATCATAGCAGAATCATCAGACCTCGGATGTGTTGGGGTTGTTTTGTTTTGTTTTGTTTTGTTTTTTTTGATCTGGTAGTGATATTTTGAAGAGCTGGTCACCATAGCAACAAAATAGGTTTTACAGGCTGCAAACAGTTCAAGAGTCTGTTGAACTGACAAAATGGCATGGTGCAGACAAAATAGCAAAATGAGTTGTGTGTCTTTTGGGACTGCTACAGGAAGAGATAAGCTCTTTCTGTTTGAGAAAATTTTGACCTTGAATATGAATTTTTTCCCCCAAATGTAAGTATAAAGTAAAGCGTGTCTAAACACTAAAAGAAATGCTGTTGCAAATGGCATTGTAGATGATATTGTGAGTTCTAATTTTGTAATGCTGCAATTTCTGTCATGAATGTATTTGAGTTGCCAGGAGAATATGTCCAAAGCAGGGGCTGGCGGGTGCAAGAGGGCCAGCACAAGGATAGGTTTCTGTCCCCGTGGCAGTAGCACTGCAAGCAGGGTGCCTTGGGGGCTGACCCTGGGTTGTGCTGAGTACATGACAGAGCCTCTTGAGCATGGCACAAGGCAGCTTGGGTACAGTCATAGAGCCAGGAGAGGGACACCGTGGCAACCTTGAGGTCCTCAGTGTCTGGAGTGGGGGATCAGGGACCCAGGACAGCCACTGACACAGCTCCTGAAAGGCTGAGTTAAGGACATCCACCGCCTCTTGTGCTCCTTGGTTGGCTGTTACTGGAGGAGCTGGGTACAAATTTATTTTTTTTTCTACAATACCTTCAACTGTGTTATGAATGTGGGTGATCAATTAAAAACCTGCCTCCTTGAGTGAGCATGATCCTGGGATTTTCTGGTCTGCGAATTACTGTGATTGCTTTTTTTACTTGACTGTCAGTATTTCAGGGATTTTAAGTCTACCTTTACTTTTTTCCAGTTCTTTGTCCTGTCTTATACTATTTTTTTCTAATCTCCTAACTAAAATCCAGTACTTTCACCATATTTCTCTTTTTCCTTCTGGGGCATTAACTCCTTCTTTCTGATTCTGGCTGTCAGTGAGGGTTGTCCTGGGAGTACAAAGGCGGGTTCAAGTGCTAGTTGCTGAGTGTGCTTAGGTTCCAGAGAATTAGCCTGTGGTAAATGTAGTGTTGCAATCAGAAGATTTTTAATAAAAAATCTGTTGAGTCCACTGCTTTTATCCCCATAGTGAAACTTACTCTCTTTCTCTTGTTCTGTATCTCAGGTTTAAGATTTCATCCACTTCTAGACTGTAGAAACCTAAAGGGATTTAGAGGAGCAAGGAAATTATCATACCTATATCATCAACTAATCCTTGATTAATCCTTAATTGAGCTTTTCTCAAGGCCACTCTTTCTCTGTACACAATTTTACTTGGAAGCATTCCTGGAGAGGCAGGTGTAGACTGGGTTCTGAAACATTCTTTAGAGGAAGAGACTGTCTCACCAGATTCTTCTTCACATGTGATAAGTAGACAAGACCTGGTCTGGTTGAAGAGGTGACAGTCTGGGTTACCAGCAGGTATTCAGAGCTCAGCTCACCTTCAGCCTGTTAGGGATGCAGTAGACCCAAGTTCAAGTTGGACCATACCCAACAGCCTGGAAAGTGACCAGGCAATGTGAGAGGCATGCTTACATATATTCTTGAAGCTGTTTTTCTGCATTTCGTAGCAGATGGAGCTGGGATTTTCCAATTTCCTGTAAGAGGGAAGTGTTTGGGGCAAAAAGAAAAAGCCTAGTGAATTCCAGAATTTTGGACCAAAATAAGCGCTGCAGTAAAGCAGCCAAAACAGAGGTAGGAAGAGAATTCTTCCAGGAAAAGAATTGAATACTTATTATCAAATTTCTATCATTTATTTTCTTGAAAGCAAGAAGGAAGTACAGGAGAAAAGAAGAAGCATGGATGGATGTTATTCAGTCATCACTAAGGAATTCTGATATAAGCGAGTAATTTAGAGAAATACTTAAAGTTAGGGGAACACAGAGTCTTAATCCAACTAGTCCCTCTTGAGTTCTTAGATTTGACAGTTTATTTAAGTAGGAGATTGAAACAATCTGTTTTTGTCTTTGTGTGTGCATAGCTTTATATTTGGAGTTGGTAAAATAGTAGAAAACTGTTAATACGTAACTCAGTCACTAAATTATGGACCAAAAGCATATTAAGCATACATATTATATTACGTTACAGAAATGGTTAAAAATGCCTTTCTTTTTGTCCAGCCTGACTGTATGCTTAGGTGTGTGTGCAGAGATGTGTCTACTCCCCCCCACACACATACCCTTAGGTAGCTTTGCTGGGTTCGCCAAGTTCCTCAAGCCAAGTGACTCTGTGTCTGTAAAGCCTCCAAAGATCTGTTCTCAGGAAGTTTCCTTTCCTCCCTGCATGCCAAGGCCCATGCTTCCCCAATGGTACATCACCACTCCCATCTCCAGACAAAAGTGTACTTAGAGGCTTGCAGAAGCTTGAAAATATTTGAGCTGGGGCACAAACTTGAGACCCATGTTATCAACATGACATGGTAGCAAATGCACTATATGCAAATAAGTTCTTGTTGCACCACAATTCTTTTGTACTTTTCTAATCCTTTATCTTCAACTCTGTCTGCAATAAGTTTACAGCAGCCTTATCTCAAGCAGCCTGCTCTTTACAGAAAACTGTGATGTCCTGATAGATCAATCACCTATACATAATCAGTTCTTGAGGTCACAACAAATGCCTGCAAGCATACGAAGAGTGCGAGTGGGCATAAACAAGAGGTGGGTTGTACCAATCACGGACAGGGCAATACATCTCTCTGGTTTGTTCAGCAATGGATCATTCATTACAACCTGAAGAAACACCTGCAAAACTGTGTGGAGCAAACTGAGGGTATAACAAAGTGAGTGAATGCAGCAGTACCAGATGGACAAATGTATTTCTCAGATTTTTTTTTTATTAATATAAAAAACAGATGGCTATAATTATCCTGTCTTTAGTACGTTGCAAACAGTTTGCTTCCAACATGTTCTGACTTCCCTGTCAGTACCAACTGGCAGTATAAATCACCTCGCTAGGATTTGAACCCACAACAGTTAGATATGAAATTTAAGCTGGCTGAAGATCAGGCTTGGCTGCTATGGACACACTAAGTGCATCTGCAGAGGAAGCTTAATTTTGCCGGATACCTATCTTAAAAAGGGATGGATTGCTATACAGAATCACCTCTTCGCTCAATATATAGGAAATCTAAGCTTTGGCTTAAGGTGATATGACTAAGTGTTAGAGGGCTTATTATAGAGAAGAGGAACCTTGTTTTAATAATCCATGTGAAGACTCCCATGCATTGCTGTTCTTAAATATAGATTGCAGCTGGCAAGGGCAGAGTTTAACTGTTCTGTCTCTTTTAAAAAGGATGTGGTTATTTTATTCATTTTGAGAATCAAAGAGATTTCCTGTCCTGGAGGTGATGGTCCATTATGATCCTTGTAGGAAAGGCACTCAGTCTCCATAAGGCATCATTTAAAATGCTATTTATTAGCACTAACACTGGAGGATAAACTAGTATCGATAATCTTACATCCCTTTAGATGCCAGAAACCACAGTTCGTGCAGTTGAAGGGGCTTTTGATCCACACAGTGCAGACCTTGCCCGTGGAAGAGGTTGGCTCATTTTGATCATTTGAACTATTATAGAATTTTCTTACAAGAAAATGGCTCTATTCATAATTTCTACTGTCAAACTTAGGAATTTCTTGTTATAGATAAAGGTGGGGTTAGGCTGGCGGCCTAATCCCTGGTACCAAGTGGAAGCTGCCTGTAGGCTGCTCTGTTACAACTAACTGGCTGAGATTATCCTGCATCCAAGACCTCTGTGCACACAACACTGCCTGAAGGCCAGGCTGGGCTTGCAAGACAGCATTGCACAGCACAGCATGGGCCTGGACTGCTCAGGTTAACTGCTGTGGGGATTGCTGTCTCCTCAATGTGCAATGGTCTTCAGTCAAGACCACTGTAATGTCTTCAGAACATCTGCAGAGCTCAGGCAAACAGTGTCTGTATTTGTTTTTTGTGGAAGCTGTGTAAAGCTTGTCAACTATGCATGTATGTTAATTTGGGGCATTTCTGCTAAATGTCCTTGTTCCTCTACTGTTCGTCCTGCGCTTTTTACTCAACAGCTGCTCTTCTGCAACAAAGTGATGCACACTAAACTGTGGAGGCCCCACACAAAGCCCCACACATGATGTCTCTGTGAAAGAAGCTTAAAACATTGCAATATCAAATTGACAGCTGGGACAGAGGCACGGAACAATGATCGAGGTTGGTTGTTTTAGCCCAGCATAGGAAAGGTACATTTTAAGATAACCTTTATGTCAGACTTACTGTTAGGAAATTTTGCACTGAGATGTGTGCACCTGTTTTCATGAAAGTCCCAGGGTGACTTTTTGAGTCAAACTGACATCTCTTCCTGGAAGGAAGGTTCCATTTAAGATGCTTTTGTATCTCAGTCTCTCCCAAGTACAGATGTGCACCCTTAGAGGTTGTGAGTAAATGGCTTTGGGACTTTTGAAATGCTACTTTTGCAGCTAACTAATTCAATGAGTAAATAGATTTTCTCCCAGTGAAAGATCAGATATCATTAATGTACATGGTAGTATTTTCACTGTGGAGACAATCACCATGGCAGATGCTGGACAAAAATACAGATATTCTCCACTCTGAAGCATACCCAAAGCACTGGGCATCACCTACCCTTACACCTTGTTTGTGGCTTCACATCTGGTAGGTATTTTTTTCTTGTCCTTGTCTTCAGATCCTTTATTGTAACTTGGTAATAAGTTTTTCCTTGAAACCTTATGCTGAGGTGTGTGTATTTGGTCTCTTATAAGGCTAAACAGAAAGGAAAAATGGTTTTAGGGGTGCTTAAAGACAGTTTGGCAATGACTATATAGGGAAACATTAGACAGAATGCCAAATTTTTGTTTTGGGTAAGATGATTCTTTTCTCTTTACTTTCAGCTATCCCAATCTTGAGCTAATAAAGCTCATCTCCCCAAAGTCACCTCTTAGTTTCTAATTTTATTTCTCGGCAGAATCTCAACTCTATACAATCCTCTCTATGCTTTAACCATGCAATCAGCCATTTCCTCCTGCTTTTCTCTCTGCAATTATCAAATTACATTTTTTTGTATGTAGTTTCCATTTTTCCTAGCCTTGGTGTCCAGACAGTACAACTGCCTCTTCATGCTTGGCTGATGAGTTTCTTGCACACTGATTCTATCTGATCAGGCAGTCATGAATTTTTTTGTTGTTTAAGGAAGTTTCAAAACTTTCACAAGGCTGCTTTTAAAGTGTTTCCAGTCCTTCAAGCTTTCTTTTAAAGATCAAGGTCCTTCAATTTTGTATCTGGCTGTTTTCCATACAATTTGCCTTCAAAGGTATTCTTTTGTTTCTATTACTTTTGATTAAGAAATAATAGTTTTCAGTTGTAAATTGAGTACATGCTCAGTTTGCTGAAGGAAACTTGTTTTTTTTCCTTAAAGCATGTATCTAAACCATTTTTGCTACCATTCATTCTGTTGTGAAGGACAGGACAGAAGTCCCTGGGTTGGCTTTGCTGTAGTTTGAGCCTAACTTTAAAATACTGATTCAGTGTATGAAGGGTTGATTCAACCTTGATCTGGTCACTACAGACCATTATTAGTCAGAATCCTTGACTTTTATCACTCCCAGCTGTAGGCTTGGTCTGGATGAACACCGGGTGCTGCTCCTGGAAAGCTGCTAAATACAAACTTGGTCTGAGAAAAGGGCCACTTAAATAATTTAATATCTAACAGATGGACTTCATTAAATACAGAAGTCATCATGATTCTATGGACAATGCCTTTTAGAATTGGGGAAGGGTCTGTGAAAAGGAAACACTGGAAGTTTCTTTGGCTGTAGGATATGGAGAGCAGCTTGGCAGTTATAGTTTGCGTGTAGGTAGTAGGAAATTGGAGACATTTTCTTCTTGAATTTGAAGTTTCTAAAACTTCAATCAGCTGTGACTGAGATTTTGGACAGAAAGATTATAGTAATTACAAGTGACATACTTATTTATCCTTTTAACATAAGCAGAAAAAGGCTGTTAAGTGATTGGAATAATTCAGATGAAATGAGGAAAAATGTTTTATAAAATCAAGAATGAATTTGCTACTCCAAGGACTAGCATTTATTATGGAAATTTTTGGTACTTATGTACTGTGCAAATTTACAAGGGTACTTACAAACACATGCACTCAAGTACTTCACACAACAATAATGGCTGCAAACTAACAAAAATAAACTTAGGTCAGACATTAAAACCTACCAAAACACTCTGGAAGTAAATCTCAATAAAAATAAAACCTGCCATTATCACCTGTGCTAGGATTTAATAAAATAAAAACAGATTTGTGTAATAGTGTTTTTATTTTGGATACTAAAAAAAAATATTCTGAGAGGACTCTATTTGACTGACTCTGTGATAACAGGAAAAAAAGTGCTATCAAAAGGAGCTTCCTCCTGCCAGATCTGGTACACTGAAGTCCAAATATGTGTTACTAAGTTTATGGATGGCAATTCTTGACAGAACTTTTCAATTTTTGAAACTGTTCATAAATGACACACAGTGCCTACATAATTTTTCAAATACTTGCGTATTGAGCAAACTCAGTTATATAAACATCTTGAGTCTTGTTCTTACCTTACAAAGAATTTACTAGGAAAATGCTATAATTAGTTAAAATGACCACTTTTTCCAATACTTATCTCTATGTGCATTTCTTAGATACCCACAGACTTCTGGAAATTACATGGTTACTATGGATATTTAGGAAAAGACAACTACTACATCCCCCAGCTAGCTCACATTGCATTGTGTACCTGAGTGACTCAAATATCTTAAATATTACCATCTCTGATGGTAATACTCTCATTTCCTCAGGAGTATCTTTCTGTTACTGCAATTCCATGGTTTTCATATTGTTGTACCTCAGTCTGTGCAAATCTGATGGCTGGATTGGGTCCTTCCTTTGTGTAGGTTTGATTTTACACATCTGGATCTGCCTGTACTGAGATACATAAAATCTTTTCCTTGGAGAGCAATAAATGACTTTAACTTAGCATGGTGAAGGAATAGAAATTTCTTCTCCTTCCTCCCACTTACTGCTGTGGCTTTTTTGGAAACTCAGAAGTCACAGAGATCTTATTTCAACTATTTCAAACTTTTTCTACAATACATATCATTAATTTGTGTTACTGCTTTTTTGCCTCCTTTCTATTTATTATGAGGATCTGACCTCAGTATGAACCTTGAAAGATTGCCATCCAGAAGCATTAAGGAGATTTAAATCCCCTAATGTTCAATGCTTTAAAAACTATTTTATGATATGCCAATTAAAGGTGACATGCTGCAATTCCTCAATTCTGAGTGGCTGCCTAAAGTAACAGGATCCCACGGAGTACATTACAGATATGGCTCAAGAGAAAATTGGCAGTATGTCATATTTCTCCTCTTGCCCTTTCCTCATTCCCTGAAAAATGCAACTTTAAAAAGATAAGGAATTCAATAGATTATTTCTGGGTTGAAAGATGCCATTTTTGTTGGAGGAGAGAAAGTTGTAAGTGTTTATAAAAAAACAATGGCCATCCAAAGTGGATAATTCCTGCTGCAGGCAACGTAACTCCTGGAGATGGGGGGCTCTCCCTTCATAAATATTTTCCAGAGAAAGGTATAGAAAGCTATAAACTTGGGCATTACTGCTAGAAATGATCAGTCCTAATGTTCAGGTGTCCTTTTTGACCTGTCTTAATGGTCTACTTCAGCTGTTTGCAGCTATGACCACTCCATCATCATTCTGGGAGAGTGGATGGCAACTACCACATTTGGGGGACAAGAGAAAACAGAACAGCTTTGGCACACTTGCTCCCATGTTCTCTACGCTTTTGAGAATCATTTAATGTTTCTCCTGTACCACTCAACCCACTACTCTGATTAAATGGAATAAAATTATAAAGGAAAATGTATTCTGGGCAAACCTGAAGCTAAATCTACCTTTAGTGGAACGAGATGCAATTTCTCATAAGTTAGGAGAGCTGCACCCTCATATATTACAGGTATATTTGACGAGTTTGCCTTCTCCTTCTGTTTAATCAAATGGATGGATTAAAAAAGGCTTTACATGTAAGGAAAGGGAGAAGACAGAAGTGGTTCCTTTTAGTGCTCACGTGGGAAGTGCTATTCCCCGTAAAAGTACCATTCAAACATGGCCCTTCTTGGCTTCTCTGTGGCCAACAAAAGTGGCAAAACCCAGACACCATTGCAGATCTGAATATTCTCCATCTATTCACTCATAGCCATTGCCCAGTTAAACTGCTGACATTCTCTCAGACCACCTCTATACAGCTGAAAAAGTTAACAGACTGAAAGAGATATGAATGAGTCTTCCTGTTTCTAAAGTTCTTTTATAAGCTGTTAACCTCTAAATATTAAAAATTTAGCATAGTTATAAATTCCAGCACTCTTTAATCAGCACCCAGGAATAGCATACCTGTTGCAAAGGGGCCTTAGCTGAGCCCTAAACAAGTAGCTCTTTCAGAGATGCTCTTAGTAGGCAGAGCATATGCCTGGCTGTTGGGTTTTGGGGTTTTTTGTTTGGTTTTTTGTTTGGGTTTTTTTCAGTTAAGGACATATTACGTATTCATTTTACATATGTCTTATCTCTGCCTTGCCTCATGCTGGAAGGCTCTTTAAGAAAACAATTTAAAGCCCCCTCTGTATGGGATGAACCAGCACAACTCACTGTGAACTGCAGAAGGCCTGTGTATCTTTGGTTCATCTCATAGCACTGGATAGCACAGGGTAGGGCTTTGTTCTCTTCAAAACCAGGATGCCTTTTCAGAAAGCGCTTCACCGATATGAAAAGTTCCCACTTTTTGAAATGTAAAGAGGCCAAAAAATGTTACATTTTCTGTGCTGTCGACATCTCTTCTGTTGTCTGGGGGACGAGCTGATAATCAGCACGTCTATGTTGCACCTTATCTGTGGCTTCAGTGGAATTTCTTGCAAAGCAAAACCTGAAATCTTGAAATTTGCAGTTGGTGAAAACAAGACGTTCACTCACAGATTGAGATAAAAGTGACAGATGTGGATAAGAAGAAAGTCCTCATCACATCCAGCCTCTTTTCTCAATCCAGAGACCCCCTGTCAGGCAGTGATCTTGTAGCATCACACAGTTGAAACAGAGATTGTATTTGGTTAGTGCTCAAATGGGAGACCTCAGGGGTGAAATCCCATGCTGGTGTAGAAACAGAGTAACAGATGTCACCCTTCCCAAACCAGCTGAGATCTGAGAAGAGTTCAAGGAAAGGGGTAATTTCATTTGCAGCTCAGTAAGAAACCCGAGTTCCCAAGGCAGAGGTCTGCATGAGAACAATCTTTAGTAAAGCCTGTTTGAGACATGATCCTTTCAGTTTCTGATTTCTGCAGCACTTTGTGACCCTCCTCAGGTCAGTGCAATCATTAGCTGGGCCTGTATAGATTACACCAAGCACAGGTGGGAATGAGAGGGTAAGGCAGCAGCAGCTGAAAGAGATTTTTGCAAAGAGAGCTATTTAGTCCTCAGGGACTTGACACCAGTGTAGTCTTTATCAATCATATTTTGCAAGAAGTGGAAGGATCTAATTGGGATAGTATTGGTTTCAGTTTCCCTTTTCCACTGACAAGGGTAGAAGAATTTGGTAATAGAGAATGGGCTCTGTAGTATAACGGGGAGGTGGCAAATTTTAACAAAATATTTTTATAAAAATTATTTCCTGCTCTTATGAAAGCATTTTAAAAAGTTGCACTGAAGACAAAACCCTTTTACTGGAACAATGAGATTCCATCTACAAATATTTAATTAATTTCCTGAATTTAGGTGTCTATATAGATGTTCCTGTGGGATCTAGGGTCTTGACTTGCTTCTCCACACAAAGGGACCTGATGCCAGTGCAGGTGCCCTCAGTTCTCTCTCCTTGTCTCCTGCTCTTGGTCCAAATGGGTCTGGGGGTCCTTTTCTCATGCCCAGCAGCCCTGTACATACATCATTGATACACATCACACTTCTACACAATTTTAAGGCAAAGCTGTTGTATATGCTGATTGGAGTACATGTTCAGTGTACAGGAATGGGTTCAGTGTGTCCTTGTATCTTTGGAGTAGGGAAATAAAATTCAGCTCCAAAAAGCCAAAAAAATTGACAAGAAGTCATCTCACTGCTGCAATACCCTAGGCAGATCCAGTTGTGAGCCATTCAGAGCATTTGCTTCACACTCACCAGCAAGAAAATGTCAACAAGAGGAAAGCTGTGAAGCCTTGTGATCAGGACTTTTGCCTGGAAGGAATTTAAACATAGCTTCAATTCTTAGTCTGAAAATTCGTTCAGTAATTTATTCATTAATTGTTTGCAGTAAAAATGAACACAGAGGCATGCAACTGATGTTCCATAAAATGTGGTGTGTATTATTTATGTGCCTGTGTTTCTTACTTGCTGGACTGATGAATTCTGAATTTGTTGATATAAGATGAAAAAAAAGAACCCCAAACAAACAGAAAAAAGAAAGGGTGAGTGGGGTGTTTGTGTGTAATTTTACACTCCTGTCCTGCCTTTCTCAAAGCTCTGTGCTTGACACACCTGAGGGAAAGGTTGGTGATTTGGATGTAAACACACTAATGACAAGGAGGGAGCTCAACCAAACCCCTGCTGTCTGGGCAATCGCTCCTTCAGTAGAGCTGCAATAAGAACAAGAAATCCTGGACATAGTCTTCAGGGGTAATATTTCAAACATTTAGGTATTGCCATGGTTTCTCTTTTAAGCTAAGATCAGAAAAGATCATATTTTCTTGGTATAATGTAAGTGCAATGATTTGAACAAAATCACAGAAAAGAGTATTCTGTAAGGGAATTATACTCCACAAGATTTTCTGCAAAGGACAGTTTCAAATATCTTGAGCTGGTATTTTTCTCATGTCTGCTTAGTTTTACAGTAATTGATGTCTTTTAGGTCCCCAAAAATGTAAGATTCTGGCCAAGCATTCTCCTAAAATGCAGTGCAGGAGACGGTTCTGCAATGAATTAGCACCTATTTTGCAAAAAATCTTTATTTCTCCCTTAAAACAGTAAGACAAATGCATGAATGTGAAGTAAAAGAGTCATCTTAGGATCTGGTTTTCAAAATTTTGCTATTTGCACAGATTGATTAATCCCTGGGTTTCTGTTATTTGAATGCTGACCGTAATAACTTCAGAGCTGAATAATGATGAATCAATTAGGTGTACCAGGTCATCTGCCAGAAGATACTCTTACATCAAAGGAAGGCTGCATCCAACCCTAAGAAAAGCAGAGATATTACTAGTTGAATCAGCCTAGCAGTGGTTAGAAATCTCTTTTCAAGGTTTCTTTGAGCACATCTGTGTTTGGGTGATATATTTCAAGAATAAAATTTGTGAGAATATAAGTGATCTACAGGTATAAAGCTGACTAGCTATCACTAGAACAGAGTATGCAGTATTTTCGGTTCTCATGTTGGAACACACCAAAACTAGACTTCCGTGTTTCACTGCAAACTCTTATGTCATAACCTTGAGAAATATGCAACAGCTCTGCAAATCAATCAACAGAATTATACTCTCCTTTTAATGTAGCTTGCTCTCCTCCATGATTGTGGCAGAGAAAGGACAGTTTAGATTAGTGTTTAATCAGTAGGTTCTCTGACTTGGTCTTGAAATGTCAGCTCTTAATCTCCCTTGCCTTGAAAAGTGAAGATATTGGGATTTGATATTGGGATTTGATATAATAACTTTGTCTGAGAGGTATAGTCCTTCTGTCAATACTCATATCATAGAGAGACCTGCTCATAACCCTGGGTCTTGCATTTCTACTGCTCTGGCACCAGGCTCTATTTCCTGAGACTCAATGGCAAATTCATAAGTTCTCTCTGTACATTTTCTTCAGCTTTAAACATATGAATTTGCAGCCATTTAATTTAAACATGAGGTCAAGAAAAAAAATGATAGCAGTAAAATACTAGTTTAGGAAAATTGCATGAAGGATTTATTAATGATGTGTGTGCTAAAAGTTATCAAATCACAAAGGTGAATTAAACCCCATATTTTTAGTGTTCTATTAAAACTAGGTACCCAAGCATTTTCCTCTGTGCCCCAACATATCTTTATATAGAGAGGGCAGTTAAGTAACTGATTTCATGGAGGAAGTTGGCCACATAAGAAAGGAGAGATCTGCCAATCTCTAATGACTTTTCTGTGAACTCTGTGGTGAAAGTGGGAAAGACTGAGAAAAAAGTGAATAGGATCAGCAGAAAAAGTAGTGGTTTCATGGATTTTGAATCCAAATACTAGTGCCTCTGGCTGCTTTATAACTTTCTCATATTGCAGTAAATCCTAAATGAATTTCTTATAGCCTCATCTGAAGTCTTAGCTGGTCATTCAGTCACTGTAAACTTTTCAGGCAGGAAAAGTGGCAGCAAATATAGATCACTGATTCGATAACTTAGATCAGAGCTGGAGTTGATGTCCATGGTGTTGGAGTGGCCATGTCTTGCTAAGGAGGATTTATGAAGCAATCCTGTTTTCCATGGGTTCAAGCAGTACTAAATCTTTGTTCCCAGCTGTACCAGTTTTAATTATCTGAAGTGCTTTTAACAGTAGTTAAGAGAGTGAGTGACCTATCCAAAGCTGAGTTGCTGAAGTCAAGAAAAGATTCACAGATTATGTGAAGAGTGTATGTGGCTTTGTGGGCACCTAGCACAACCACGGTCCTCACACATCCATGCTGGAAGACTTCCAGGGTGCCCTGCTGCTGCCTTCTGTCCTCTGAAATTTGCTTTTCTCCCATGGAATTGAAGTAAGGGATAAACTGCACAAAATTTTGTCCAATTAGACCTTCTGGATGAGAAGAGCTTTCCAATTTTGTTAGCATGAACCTATTTCTAATGATTTCAGTAGACTTTGTGGATGACAGTAGACCAGCACCGAAGTTCAAGTCTGAACAAACAACATGAAATTAGTACAGGTTATGCAAAAGAGATTATTTTACATAATACTTCATAACAAGCAATATCGCATGCATCTTGCTTTCTAGGGTATCATAAAAGAATTTTTCAAAGTTGATGTTTTTCTCATTTCCTTTACAGTCAGGTAGGCAGTTTCCAATTATTTCAGATCAGATTGCTTTGTATTTTTCCTCACACGCTGATAGCAATGACTTCAAATCTCACACCTAAAAATCCCACACCTGTTTAATCTGAAGGACATTAGGCCTACAGAAAAATGTGAAAGAGTTAAAAAGCACATCCCTACTGACACTTGACTTGTTGGATAGACTGCAGATAACGTGTGCTGCCTTCTGTATTTTTTTATGTTTTTGTGTTAACTCAGGGTAAAAGAAATGATCTAATGTTCTGCAGAACATTTCTATACTCAAATTCTTTGTTACCACCTCTGGGCCTCCCAAACCCCTCCTTCCCTTTTTTGTTAAATATTGTGAAAGCTTTGGGTATCAATGTCATGGTAGTGAAGGTAGAACATGTTGACTCAACAACAGGTAGGACCTACTGCCATCAGCTGAGCCCAAGGCAACTTCAAACAGGAGGACATCTCCTGAAGGATGTAGGCTAGGACACAGTAGCATCACAGTCCTGATGCAGGCTGTCACTGGGAGCATGAGGTGTCCAAAGACTGGAGATGACTGACTGAGAAGTTGCAGCTAAGTAAGAGCTATGCAGAATACTCCGTATGAAACCTTAGCTTCACCATATCTCATGGAATATCTGACATGCTCCCTGATGATGGGATGCATCAGCCAGTGCCTGCAGGGGATGACCATATCCTCTCTGTGCACTTTGAGGTTTTTATTCAAGTGAAAATGATAGCAAATAATTTTTGCTTCCTGTAATTTCAGATAACGTGCAGATATGGTTTGTGAACTCCCAGAGTCAGATCTCATGGCATTCAGGTAAGGCATCATTACCTTTAGAGAGAGGCTGGAATCTCTGGTGTAGTGATTTACTTAAGAAAGTGTGGAGTAAATATCTTAAAGTAAACTCCTTAAAGTAAACTCCAGATTGAATGAATGTTGTCTTTCATACAAAACAATGGTGCTTAATTACTTACAGGATGGCAGCCTTGAAAAATTAAACTCTCCTGGTGTTAGATCCTTATATTCTACTTGGGGGAGAAATTTTGTGATTAGTAAGGTTGTGTGGGAACATCCATTACTTTTTCTTGACAAGGTACCAAAAAGATGAAATTTCAGAAAAATTCAGATGAAGAGTCACAGAATCACGGAGACTGAAAGGGCACCTCTGGAGATTTTCTTGTCCAACCCTTGCTCAAGCAAGGCCAGCCACAGCAACTTGCTCAGGACTGCATCCAGTTGGGTTTTGAATATCTCCAAAGGTGGAAATACCTCTTTGGACAACCTGTGCCTGTGTTTGATCAACTTCACAGTAAAATAAATGTTTTCTTGTGTTAAGATGCAATTTCATGGGTATTCAGTTTGTGCCCATTGCCTTTTGTCCTGTTACTGGGCACCACTGAGCAGAATCTGTCACTCTCCATTCTCTTCTACCAGGCACGCTACACACTGATAAGTTTCCCTTAAAGTTTTCTTCTCCAGTCTAAGCAGTTCCAGGTCTCTCAACCTCATCACTTTCATGGCCCTTTGCTGGACTCACTCCAGTACCTCTGGGGAGCCCAGAGCTGGACCTAGCACTACAAATACACTGGTCCACCAGTGCTGAGTGGAGAAGAATCCCTTCCCTCAGCCTGCTGCCTGTGCTGTGTCTAATGCAACCCAGGAGGCTGTTGACTGTCTTTGGTCACAAAGGCACATTTCTGGATCATGGGCAGCCTGGTGTTCCTGAGGATCCCCAGATCCTTCTCTGCAGTGCTGCTTCCAAGCCTGTAGCCCCCAGCCTGCCCCGATGCCTGCGATTATTTCTCACTAGATGCAAGACTTTGCATTTCCCCTTGTTGAATTTCATGACATTCCATTCAGTCCAATTCTCCAGCCTGTCCAGATCCCTCTGAATGGCAGCACATCCGACTGTTATGGTAACCACCTGTCCCAGTTTTGTATCATCTGCAACCTGCAGAGGGTGCACTCCCTCCAAACATTTAGATAATTAATGAAGATGTTAGCCAATATTTGCCTCAGTATTGATCCCTGGGATACTCTACCTAAAAAAGTATGTACAAGGCACTAAGTACATTGAGGAGGACTTCAGTTCCACCACACATTTTCCTTGTCTGTAATACAGTTTTAGTTGAACTAAAATAAATCTTAATCATTACTTCCCTAAAATAAGAAATCTCTGTCACTACAATGCTGTTATTTTATGGTCCCAAGGATGTTAATTACATCTTTTCCATATATTACTATCTGGCCTCATGTCATTGAATCCTAGCTAATTCTATACTTACTATTCTTTTTTTTTATCACAAGTGTAATTTTTATGCGTGAAGATGGAAAATAAATTTTACCCAGTAACTTTGAATGAATGACAGAATGTCACCCCCATAAGATTTGTAGGGTGAAGTGATTCCTTTTTCTGCACTGACTGGAAAAAAACATAGAGAAGCTATATAAGGCCCTTGAAGGTCTGAAATGGAAAATGGGTGGTGGAATAGGTAGCACTGACCTTCAAAGGTAAATACAGTGTGAGAAAAGTTGTTTTGACTGTAGCTGAGCAGTGCCAACCAGTTAAGGAGGAGTTAGCTTGGAAGCAGAGGAGCAAGGAGAAGGAAATGAAATTGTTAGAGTTCAGATCACATACACTGAGACAATAATTTCCATATATCACATGTGAGATTCTTCTGCCAAGTGAGAAAGTATCATTGATTTTACTCACAGAGAGTTATGGCAGAAATGAGAGGAAGCATCATAAATCTCTACCAAACACCGCAAGTGAACTCTGTTCATCACCTTTTCCTCCACTCTCCATCAAAGCAGGTGGAGCAAGAGTTTTCAAAAGATAAAAAAAGGGGGGCAAGAGTACTAAAAGAGACAGTACTAGGAAAAGATGAAAGGGCATTGAGCAGTTTGCCTCCAAGTGTGGATGTGATGCCCTACACAGCTGCAAACAAGTTGCAGGTGTTAAACAAGTGAATAATGAGCTTCATGGGAGGTGTTGGCTGGATTTTTCTTGTGCCACTCTCTCTGCTCCATGCTCTGTGTGAGCAGTGAGAGGGAGTCAGAAACATCACCTGCCTGCTCAGTAGGGATTATATTGTCCCTCAATCTCAATGAAGCCAAAGCTGGAGAATATTTGCCACCTGCTCATAGCCAGCTCAGCCATGCCATGGGCAAGGAGTGATGAAGCCTAACACACAACTGGCCTTTGGAAGGTCTGGCCTCTGTTGTCTCTGAAAGGAGCTTTCCCTGCTGTGGCAGTAATTGGTCTACAATCAGGCTGTGATTCATACCTCTGGGCTAAAAGGAGCTGGTTTCCATGTGGGTCTTCTAGTGCTGGTATGGTCTCACCCCATTCTCAAATGTAGAACACTTCCTGTGTCTCCTTGCCCAGGAAAACTTGTGGCTTTTGTTACCACAAGTGAATTTACTTTCTTTTGCCCAGAGTTTTCCCCTCTGGATTGCTGATCTTTGATGATTTTCACCAATGTTATGCTGGTGAAAGCTCTGGGAAATATTTCTTCAGCTATTTTTTTGCCTCTAATAATCTGATGTGATCTTCTGATATGAAAAAGTGAAGAATCTTCTTCCTGTTTTGGTTTCTCATAAATGCATTTGGACACTCATTTAAATGTCACTGCAATTTATATCATATATTTCTACCCAACACTTAGCAATCAAAGAAAATCCTTTTATTCAATCAAATGGTCTCATGGGGGAAAAGGTAGCAAAGCCCTACAATGGAGGGAGGACAAGAAAGAACAGAAACAATTACAGTTCTTAGGACAGGAACCTTAGGATTTGATGCCTTTAAGATGGAGCAGATGTTTTTGTGAAGGTTGGAAGAGACAGGCAGAGGGAGAAGATACTGACAGGTACACAGAATGCAAACAGTAATACTTGTGCTAGAAGCCAGGAGAAAAAGGACACCTGAAAAGACAGTGCTGAGAAAATAAAGCACACAAGACTATAAGAAAGGAAAGATACAGTTCCCCATCCCTGAAATTCCTCTCTCTAGGTTTTTCATTCTACCTGTAAATGTGGTGCTTCCAGGGTGCATTGCTTCAATGGTCACTTCATAGAATCACAGAATATGCTGAGTTGGAAGGGACCCATCAGGATCGTCAAGTCCAGCTCCTGGCCCTGTACAGGAGACCCCAAGAATCACACCATGCGCCCGAGAGCATTGTCCAAACTCTCCTTGAACTCAGACAGGCTTGGTGCTATGAACATTTTTCTGGGGAGACTGTTGCAGTGCCCAAGTACTCTCTGGGTGAAAAACCTTTTTCCAATAAATATATCCCTTCTATTAGGTATAAATTATATACCTTAATGTCACTTTCAGACAATCAGGCAACTAAAGCCCAAGACATGCAAACATTGAAGCTCCTGTGAGAAGAAAAGTCATCCTGCCCCATTTTCATACCTTTCCTCACAAGAGAGGCCTTGAGTAGGTGGGAAAAAGTGCTAATCAAGGTGCACAATAAAAAAAACCACAGTGGCAGCACGAGGATATCAGATGATGTCTTTACGCTTGTGGTAGAGAAAGACCCCCAGCCTTCATATCCTGACAGAGGTTGGATGAGTGTGGTATACACAGAATGAGAGCTCCTAAGCACTGGCAGAGATGTGAGTTCCTTGAACATATTTCACACTGAAATCAGAGGAAAGTGTCTTGAGCAACTTCTCTCTGCATACTGGAATACCTGACTCCAGAACCCAAGTCTGAGAACACAAAGCCTGATGTGCACGAGGATATCAGGGGCACTGCCCAAGATGCTGGCAGGCAGGTAGGAATGACCGCACCCCAGTGGATCCTTCCTGGTGGCCTCCACTCTGGGAATGCCGCAGCTCAGCAATTCCTCTTCTTGCCATAGAAGAACACAGAAAGTGTGGACAAGTGATATCACAGCACAACAGGTGAGATTCCTACTGCTGCTAATGATGACAGACCTGAATGAGCAGAAGAAACAACTTTAAATATGAGGGCTTAGGGAGCCCAGAGTAAATACTCCCCAAAATTCTGCCACTTATGGGATTGCTCATGTGAATGCATTAGGTCTTCGGCAATGTTTGGGGTATTTTTTTTCTACATATAAGGTTTTAATATTACTATTGTTGTCTTTTCTTACAAAGATAAACAGATTTTTAGCATGGCATGTCATATGGTTACCTCTTTCTAGTTAGGTTTTATAAATACTGCTTTACGTAACATTTTTGATATTATTTGCCTCTTTTGCTGTATCATTGCTAATGTCTACATTTGTTTCAAACTGATGAGAATGTTTTTATTGCAATTTATTTTACTGACTATATTGAAATGAGTTGCAAATATATCATGCACAGTTTCCTCTTATATCAGTAAATTCTCATTCCTTTTAATCACTTTGTATGACGGCTTGCTTCCTCAAATCCAGTGTATTTTGTTTCCTGCTTTTATCTTTTTCTTTTGTAGATATTGCTGACCTTCATCCAAACGCTGTTCTCATAATCAGGTAATATAACGACAGACTTTAAGCTTCTTCCCAGCTTTATCCTTTCTCACGTATGATGGATGAGCTCCGTTTAAGCTATAGCCACCAGTATCAGCATTCAGGTCCATGCACTGGAGATACTGGGGAGTTTGCTGTACCTAAGGGAACTGAGATGCAAGGGAATGAGGCAAGCTGAAAAGAAGAGCTGCAGTAAGAGGGTTTGGCAAACTTTTTCACAGGACAATGACAGTGACCTGCTCACTCCCTTCTATTTAAGAATCACCTGGAAGTAGGCTTTGCCACAGTGCTTGCTTAAGCTCCTTTGAATTAATTGCTGTAACTCTCAGACTTATTATTAATGTGTACTTTGTCACTGGTAATCCAATTATACCTCCTCCGTGGCTCAAAGCCCCATTAAATCCCCAAAGACAGATGTGTTGTCTTCCAGTGTGCCCACATATTTTTGTAAATCTCTGAAAAATCAGGTCCAGTAGCCCTGTCTTCAAACATTTTTACTGACAACCTGCCATGCAATGGACTTTCAAAAGCATAGTAAAAAAGAAAATGAACAATCTGTTTAATGAACATTTGCATATCTTCTTCTGTCATATTTGCACATGTTTAAAGTGTTTGTAGAACTGTGATACGTGAAACAAAAAATTTTATGTACAAATCATGCAAACATTGCATGATATAGACTCCAGACAGCAAAGCAGAATATGAATATTGCATCTGACTCAGATGAATCCCAGTGTTTAAGACATTACTAGTAAGTAATGGGTGACTTTTGGGAAATTATTGATGATCTCAGACTTTCTCCTGCTGGACAGTTAACATCATCACATAAATGAAATCATTATTCTACTGATTTACAAGCTTGGGAGAGAGAGAATGAATTGGACAGGTAAAGTAGCTGAACGACACCTTGTCTTTAAAACAAGGTGGCAGCTAATTAACAGGACGCTGGGGTGATAACTTTTATTCCCACTGCCCTTGCATGTCTTCTTTAGGTTGAAAAATAGAGCTTCTAAGGTCTCTGAAACAGATACAAAAGCTTTACACAGGTTTCTGCAATTCCTACATGAAGCAGATCATTTTCCTGTCAGAATTTTATACAAAATGTTTTCAAAACCCTTTACAGATGGTGGAAAATGAAGTTCTTATTTACAAAGAACCTAACCCCTGGAAAAAAATAAGATGATTAAAAAAAGCAGAAGTAACAATATGCAAGAATGCAGCTTTCATTAAATAACTTACATGGGGGGAAAAACATTCTAAAATATTTTTCATCAGCTCAGAACTGTTAAAGAAGATTCTACTAAAAAAGGTTCAGCTATTTTCAGTACTTAAACCCAAATATATATATTATAAAATTGAAAGGTCAGTAGGTGCCTCAAGATAACATCTCCTCTATCAAGCCCTTGGAAGGCAGTATGAAGATGTATTATTCTTGACCCTTGTTTGTCTGACCAGTTCTTGAAAGTCTCTAATAATTGAGATACCCTTTATCCATCCAATAGCATACCCCAATGTTTAGTTCAAATTGCTTTTCTCATTTTTCCTCACGTCTGCAGAAACTCTTCCATGTATCAGCTTAAGCTGTATCTTGTCTTATGGACTAGAGATTTGGGAAGCAGTTTATTTTGCCTTCTTTGCACCAGCTTTCGAAGTACTTTTGCATTTTTTCATATGCCTTGTTCAGCATTCTCCTCTTACTGCCAAGAAACCTGAGTTTGTTCAGGTCTTCCTTGAAGATCCTGTTTGCTTGGCTTCTGAAGTGTTTTGCTACTTTTCTATGGATCCTTCCCTTAAAACCTTACTGAAATTAATTTATATATTAAACATTCCTTCCCTTTTTACCCCCAAAACCTTGTCCTGTGATAACACATTTGATTTTCTTGACATGAATTTTCCTTGTAAAATCCATGACCTCAGTCATGACCCATGTACTTGTTGTTTACAAGGCAAGAGATCAAATCTTCATCTTTCTCATCTCCAAAGTATAAGCCAGATGTGAAGTTTCTCATTATTGATTAATAGTTGTTTTCATCCTTATTATTATGGCAGTGTTCAAGGGACCGAGAACATAAGAATTTGGTGTGGAATGTGGGGTTTGAACATTCTTCTGAGAGCTGTCAATAAATAATCAGCTCAAGTATAGTGTATGAGTGTCAGTAAAACCTGTAAAAATTCCTGAAGTCTTATCTGTTTGGTGAACTTCTCTTAGAAGATGTAGTGGTCTTATACACAAAGAATTTGAGCATCTGTGTCAAGAAAAGGTCAAACAGAACTCACTTCTGCGTGGCCACTGCAAGGCTAAAAGTTATTGCTTTCCCACAGACCCTTTGCTCAGCATGGCACGGATGAACGGTCAGATAACCAGTGGAGATCAGCAGCAGCGTGGAACTGTGTAACAAGATATTCATAAAGCTTGCCAAGTAATAGAACAGCAAAACAGATTGGCCTTATCCATAAAAATTCATGATTTACCTGGAAACTTATAATACAGGTAAGACAATAATTATACAAGCATCCTGATAATTTAATTTCTATTTAGTAGTTTCTCCTCCAAAGTTTGTTTTCCCGTTGGGAAACTTTCCTCATGAGTTATTATAAAACCACTTCCCTTGCCTTTAATAGCTTCTCCTCCCACACATTTTCATAGCCTTCTCCCCAGATGTCTCTCCTTAGAATGTGAGTAGGCAAAATAGAACAACAGTAAAGCCAGAAAGACTTCTTGCTCCCCTATGAAAAACAAAGAATAGCAGCAGATATAGATGGTCCCTCTCACTTCCTTGCAGAATAAAACTTACAAACATGAAGTTGCATGAGGGACTGCTCTCCTCAGTTCCTCTTAAGAAAATAAAATACACATGACATTAGTAGTGAAGTCCTGCTTTGTCACTTAGTACATTCTCAAAAACATGCTATTGTTGCTGAGGATCATATAGAATAAAAGTAATAAGGCAATAAACAGCCCTTATGGGTTATGGCACAATTTCATCCTTGAGAAGTCTCCTTCAGGGGGGCCCCAAGCAGACATTCATACAACGAATAGGAGTGCTGGAGATGGAATATCACATCTGCTGCAGAGTTCATACCCTGCACAGCACTACTGGCAAGGAGGCACAAATAACGCAGTGCAAATGTGGAAGGTTCAAGTGGGATTTAGGGGAAGAGGGAATTCAGGTGTTGTTTCAGGCCTCCTGTGGATGCACGTTGGCTGGCAACCATGTGCCTGTAATCCTCTTCTCCCCTTTCACCAGACCACCACTAGATTAATTCTCATGTCTCTTGCTGACAGGTTTACGAATTACCTCATTAGCTCCTGTGAGTCTGCATTCTTCCATTCAGTGTGTGAGAACAAATAAGCAAAGACAAAACAAAGACAAAAATTCCACAGCAGCCTGGAATTCATTTGTCAGGCAGCACAATAGTATGGTATAAGGAATTAATGCAACAACAACAAAAAAAGTCCTGGTCAAAATAATTACATTTCATTTATGTCAGCTGCAGAAAGGAATATATGGTTTGATTATTTATTGGAACACTATATTGATCAGTCTTATAATCACATTTTCCTGAAGACCATGCCCTCAAACTTTATCTGTAGGTACTCTCTGTGTATTGAGCTACTATTAAGATGCCATGAAATTATTTTCTTTTTTTTCTGTAATTGTTTTACAGTGTTATGTTTGTTGTAGGAAACTCCTGTTCTATATGAATGAGTACCACTGTAAAACATACATATTGTAGAAATTAAAAAAACACATATTAAAAATATAAACAATAGCTGCATCTGTGCATGTTTTCAAGATGAAAGAAAAGGACTTTTTTCCTCTACAAAATACTTAAATGCCATTATTTATTGACTACATATTAATCTTATAATTCCTAGATGAGAAAACCTGTTTTGGGGAAGGCAATCCTGCATATCCATTTTTAAACCTAAAAACCTGCAAAGCTTCCTAAAGTCTTATAAGCTTGGCTTATGGGAGCTAGTTTTGAGTGATATTTTTAAAAAGCCCATCTCCTTGCTGCCCATGCTCTGCCAAGTTTACAGCTTAGCTTGAAGAGTGGTATTGTCTGCAAAACAATGTGCAAAAAACGTGTTCATTTTTTGTGTGATTTTCTCTGTTCTGCCAAACGTGAATGCATAAAGTCCATCGTTAAGTGCCTGAAAAATTAGTTTTCATTAGCACAGTCAGCAACTCCCATGCACATTTGTGAGGTATTTTGACACTTCTGAAATACACATACTAATTTTTAGAGCCAAAGCATGCCCTCTTTTTTTGAAATGACAGACTTGGACTGTAACTCTGAAAGTTAAAATGGGTGAAATAGGGAGCCTGGATTAAAAATTGCTTTGTAGACATCTTAGAAAGTAGGTGGAAAGCAGAATTTCAGAAGGGGAGTACTAACAGTGCACAAATTACATAGGAATGAATAAATTATGGAAAGTATCAGGCAATATAAATGAAATAGGATGATGTACCATGGGATTTTTGTGGGTGGGAATTTCACACCTAAACAGGCAGAGAAAAGCGTGGCAGCAGTGTGAATGACAGCCCATGCAACCAGTGGAGCCACTGACTGCGGAGAGCCCGTGACCATGAGGTGCTATTTACCATGGAACCATCCAGATGGGAAGGGGGTTGGGAAGCTCTCTGTGCCAAAGTAGGGCCACCTCTGCTGTCAGACTGCATTGCTCAGGGCTTTGTCCAGTTGAGTGTTTAAAAACACCAAGGACAGAGGTGGCACGGCCACCTTTTAGAAATAACCTTTCAGAAATAACTGAGCGTGGCCTTGCAATGACACTGAGCAGCTCTCTTGCTATTCCTGGGTGTATTCATCAGGCACTGGTGGCTTGGGTATTTCAAGAGTTTCTGAACTTGATCTTCCTCTACCAAAGTTACTAAAGGGTAACTTTTTCTTGCTTCAGACTTTCCCACTGGTCTCAGGAGCCCGGGATTCATTCCTAGAGGCCAGTGTCGCTAGGAAAGAATGAGGCAAGTAAAACATTGAGAACATCAGGCTTTTCTGTGTCTTTTGTTGCTGACAATAAATGGGGCTGCCGCCCCATTTGGAAGCAGGCACGCATATTCCCTCATATTCCTTTTTCTGCTTATGTACCAGTAGTAGAAGCCCTTCTTGTTCCCTTTCACCTGTTGTTTTTTTCAGCTCCTGTGCTTATCCTGTTTATGTTAGAGTTTAGTGAAGAGCTCGTTTTTCATCCATGCTCATCTCCTGCCACCTCTGCTTGATATTCTGCTCATTGGGTTGGTCCATTTTTGAGCTTGGAGGAGAATCAACCAGCTCTGCTGGACCCCTCTTCTCTCCAGAGCTGTATCCTGTGAAATTCTTCCACGCACATCTCTGAACCAGGGTTGTGATTCCGCTGCTTTTTGCCTTGTTTCCTCTGCTCAGGATGCTGAAATTTGCCATCCCATGATCATTACAACCAAGACTGCTCCTGACCTTCACATCCCTGACTAGCTTTTTCTAAGTATGAGGTTCAGAAGAGTATCTTCACTTTTTGACTTCCAGTTCAGCTGTGCTGGGATGTTGTCTTTAATGCCATCCTGGATGGTTTTTCACCCTGTATGACCCCTTCAGCAGATATCAGGGTCTGAAAACCTGAGATTTCTTCCAGTTATCTGAAGGACTCCAGTTGTACAGGCTATCCCACGTGCCAGTAAGACTGTATGCCTGCAGATGCACACAGACCTTTGTTCCTCCTATTCTTCACACTGCAGGCAGTGCTGTACAGCTCTTCAGAGAGGCACTCAGATGTGCTGATATCCCAGAAAGTGTATGAGATTTTTCCCCATATGCCTGGGAGACATTATCAACAGTCTGAGGCAAAGAAGAAAACACGAGTAATATCAAATGTTTGTAATTTTCCAGGTCTACTTCAGATTCAGAAAGTTAAATCACCATGACACATTGGTTAAATGTTCAGACACCATTAGATGCATCCCTCAGAGCACATTGTCCTGCCTGTGGAAAAACAGCTCCTGATTTAATCTTGGAAAATCTACAGGGACTGGTTTAAGACAGAATTATCAGTCGCCTATAACAATGTAGTCAGATTCAATATCCTGGTAAGTGAAAAAAAACCCAACACCAACATGTATGTTCGAGTAAAACTACCCAAAAGTTAGCAGATGATTAACTAGAAAGTGGCTAAAAGCATAAAAATATTTCAGACAGCATGGAGACTGTTTGAAGGCTCAGACTAATTCTTTGTGTCAGTTAATGTGCATCGCAAATCAATGTTTTAGGTTCAGAGTAAGCGTATCATAAATCAGAAAGGACTTGATGAGGATCTTAAAAATGAAAAAAGGCCATGCTAAAGGAAGAGAAAGAAGGAAACTTGAAAGTAAGAAGATGTCTCTAAAACTCTGCTCAAATTAGGAAAGTACAAAGAGACACAAACTCTGGGAAGTTAAAAGTTAATTCACAGTAAGGCAAGCCAAAAATGATTTTTATGAGAAAATTGCTAAAAGCATTTGAACTAGCCATAAAAAGACAACTTTAAAAAAATTATCGGAAGCAGGAAGCCTGCCAGAGAATCCATGGGGCTGATAGCTGGCATAAACATAGAAGGATTACTCAAGGACAAAAAGTCATGAATTGTCTGTATCAGTGTTTGCTATACAAAAAGTTAGCAATATTCCTAAATCGGTTATAATCTTTAGTGGGACAAAGCTTGAAGAACCCACTCAAATCTAAAGCATGGAATATATTGTAGAATAAATTGCCAAAGATGTTAAGATTTTGCTCGAACGAGATGATATTTGCTCACAGGTTTGTAGGGAGTTAGCAGAGAGAATTGCTGGATTGCAATGGATAGCAGTATATTACCTCTAGTCCAAAGAACCTCAGTTTCAGGCAAATACGAAAATGGCACTAATTAGGTTAAAGTGAATCTAAGAAGGTTCTAAAAAAATCACACATTATAAAGAAAGGTATCTGTGAGACTGGCAAAAATAATA
Source organism: Dicrurus megarhynchus (assembly GCA_013399195.1). NCBI lineage: Eukaryota > Metazoa > Chordata > Aves > Passeriformes > Dicruridae > Dicrurus > Dicrurus megarhynchus. Next base: position 738,935 of record VXAD01008059.1, read on the forward strand.
GCAAAATATAGAATGAATGGACACACAAATTAATATTAATATAATGATCAGGATTCTAATAGAGTTTTTTAGAAGAAGGCAATACCTTACATCATCTGTCAAGTTCTGAAAGGCTCAAGAGACACAGCAAAAAGAGAGGATCTGTATAAAAGAGGATCTAACATACATGAGTTTTGGAAAGGCTTTGGCAAGGTTTGTCAGTAGAGACTCTTAAAGAAATGAAACAGTCAGAAAATGAAAAAAGGAAGACGGTCTCATGTATTAATAACTGTATAAAACCCAGAAAACAACAAAAAGAGATAGATGGATTGTTTTCAAAACAGGAAGAAAGATTGAGCACGATCAGTGACATCCTGATCAATGCCACTCAAAATTTTTATCACTTATGAGGAAAATGACATGAATGAAGAGGTGACAAAATCTGATTACAATATAAAATTATTCAACATAATGAAAATTAATGCTGCCTATGGAGATCTGCTAAAGGGTCTTGCAATATGGAGATTGTAAAGCTACAATGGCAAGTGATAGGACTATGCAAAGAGGCTGGTAAGAATAGCAGTTAGTCTTTCAGGGCTTACTATTTGTTACTTTTTCACTTAGTTATATTATCTTGATCTAAAATGAAAGATAAATCAGAGCAGGGCTCTTTGTGGATGAAAACTCTGGCAGAACATTACTAACCTTTTCAGTGTTACCTGGCTGTCCTGTGTCAATGCTTTTTACTCACTGGAGTAATGTGGAAGTCAACTGAGAAAAGTATATCTTCATGCTTTCTAATATCAGCAGTTAGAGTCCAAATCAATTTGTTTTGATTTTAAAAAATGTCCCAAATGATTGGTGCAAAAATCAGAAAACATCTGATAAGATTTACTTTCATCTCTTGGCAAATTATTTGAAGAGGAAGGATTTTTGTCACTTAGTATTTGGCAAGCGTTATCCACCTTGCCTCACATTGATCTGAAACTCCCTTTTGAGAATAAAGACACTATAGGGATATGTTTGTGCATTATTGCTTTTCAGATTCGTTATATAATAAATTTAATCTGTGTGCATCCTCAGCAGAGATTGAATTTTAACTGTCAAATGGATCCACCAAGGGCATGAGGAATTGGGACAATAATTCAAAATACTTTTTGAATGTATTAATGCAAAAATATGTGAATTCAGTAAAACACCATTAAAGTGCTTCAGTGATCATGATTATTTTGGAAGAATTTTTCCCAGAGTAGGTGGAGAGGTCCTGCATTTGATAGATATCTGGGTAGGATTTTATGTTTTTCTCTTGAAAGCATCAGAAAGTCCTTGTGTGTGAATTTTAGCTGTTCACAGTCTGACACAAAGAATTTCCTTGCCTGTCTCAAACCTAACTGGGCCAGAAATGTAATACCTGTGGGTTGCAGCATCAGCCAGCCCCCTTGGGGCAGTGCACATCCTACCTTACTAAGCATAAATGTTAGGCAGAAAAGTGTCTGTCTGGACAGGGCGGGACTGGTACTAAGAGGTCAGCAATCAAAACCCTACTCCTACAAAACCTTTGACGTCACTGATATCCTGTAAATGCCTTTGTTCTGTAGATGAGAAAAATACATCAGAAAATGTAGACTTGATTGTAATGGAAAATTCATAGGAAAAAAAGCTTACACATTTCTTTTTCATAATGTATAGAAAAATGTGTATCATTTTCTCAAAGAGCCAAAACACTGGTTTAGCACATCCACACCAGCAGTGAGCTTGAGCAGGGGAATTTAGTCATGTTATAGTATCAGCAAGGTATTAACCGTATGTAGTGTATCAGAGAACTTCAGTCAAAATAAAAGAAAATGGATTATTGTTTTCAAGGAGCAGTAACCAATAAGGTGATTACTAGGTCTTCCCCTATATGATGGAGGAGCTTACTCTTTGAAGAGGCTGGCAATCCTCAAATGCTTTTAAGAAGCTGGTGGCATAGAGCTGCTCGGGCATTCAGCAAAATCCATGGCCCTGGTATGTTCTTCCCTCAGCATAAATCTATACTGTGCTGCAGATTAGAGCACTACATTGGAGAAGTCAGAACAACTTTGCACCTGGAATTTGGCAAGGCTAAAACCCACTGTTCCCTTAGAAGTCAATAAAGCAAAATCAAAAATTCATTACGTTCCTTTGTCTCCCTGAATGGCACTTACCCTGTATATATCCAGAGCTGTGCAGAGTATCACTGACAGTATATTTTATGCAGGATATGGAGACATTCAGGAAGAAGATTTGCAATGTTTTGGCCTTCCAGCTGAAAAAAAAAGCCTCTTTCTTTCATTAATGGATGCAATTCATTGTGTCTCCTTCACAGGAAAGTGAACTTTGAGCAATATTAGTTGCTTTCAATATTTCAATATTGCTTTCAATTTCAATGAAATGACATTTCTACCATTCTTGGTGCTACAAGTGGTATGGATTCATAATTTAATATCTTTTCCAATGAAAAACCTGAAACATCAGATTTGGTGTCAGGATAAAAACAAACAGAAATAGTAAGGCCAAATAGGTATGAATTCTAAGAACACAATAGAATTTTCCAGGTCAGAAAACAGGAACAAACTCTTCAGAAAGGAGAAAAATAGTTTGTCAGACATTGTTCCTTTTAAACCCTAATTAAACCAATTAATCTACCCAGCATTCAGACAGAGTTGTAGAAACCATGGCAAAACAGGGACCACTGAAATGAGAATTTTTACTTGATGAAGTAAAATCAAGTAAAAATTACTAATTTTTTTTCTTAAATGAGAGCCATTTTCTTCACTCAGAAAAATGCCTCCACAGTGTATTTGAAAGCTCAGTGTAAAATTGTGCAAATCTGTTTTCTGGCAGGCTGGATACTGCAGAACTCATCTTTTCAGTGATGATGTGCAAATAATGATGTTAATACTGAAAGTGCTCACCTCCAGAATTTAGAATATTGCTTTCATTTAAAAGGAAAACTCCTCAATGTTCTTTCAATGCCCATTAACATTAGGCATTACTCTGATTAGATATCCCTTTGATCCATGTGGCCCAGTAGGAAACATACATAGAGATAAGAAACAATAGTTTTCTTTATATCTATGGGCCGGTCTCTTATGTATTCAGACGTTAGTATAGGTTTTTTAGGTTTGTGGAGGGTGTGGAGGTTTCTGTGTTTCTGCTTGAAATTATCATTGTAAGAGAGAAACTAACAGTGCCTTTTTCGCAGAAGATAGCAAGTGTTCAGCAGCTCTGTAAACACCTATCACCTTTTTTTTTTTCAAGCACCCACTAGTTAACACTCTGTTGGTATCTTTATCTGTGTTAAATCCAGGTAGATTTTGTGCTGGAGTGATGCTGCAGAAACTTTTACATCCATCTGAATTCCAGGTGAATTTTCAAATCTTAGCATGTACAAATTAGCTCTGGTAATATTGTAAAATCTTTTTGCAACATTTATCAGCTCTACTGTCATTTCTCCACGGAGCTGCTGAACCTCTCTAGGAAACTAGGGCAAAACCCATGCTCATGAGACCCTGAAAAAGGTGGTGTGAGGACCCTGACTGTCAGGAGAGACTCCATCCATTCCCATAAAATGTCAGCAGGAAAAACAGACTACTACTGCAGAAAATTAGAAAGAACAGGTCTCTTAAATACTGTAGACTTTAAAATGTCCTTAATGTTTTGAGTTGGTGCTTTGTAGAACTGGCTGCCCTGTTGTGTCTCAAGTTGTGATGTCAGTTGTGGAACATGGTAGCAGAAGCTAAGCTGTCCTTGGGCATAGTTTCCGGCCAAGTTTTGTTTGCACCTTGGGAACAGAGACAGGAGTTGTCACCTGGCAGCTATTATATTTTTTAAAATTTTCCTGTAAGGAGAGAGTCTCCACACTGATAGTGCAGGTTCCTACCATGGACAGCCTATATTTTGTAGTCAGGCTCTTTGGTGTCAAGCGTTTTAAACTGTAATAAGTGGTGGAGTGCCTTTTTTATTTCACCAATGGAAAGGAACCTTTCTTTACCCTTGCATTTACCTACACTTTGAGCTGGGAGGAGCTGGGTCAGTCTCTGTGTGATTCATATATACCTAAATCAGACCATGGATAAGTGCTCTGCAATAGCCAGAACAGTTACTGAAAAGAACAGAAAAGGGTTAAGTCTGCTCCTGGTCACATAGAATGCAATCTGGCTTTGCTGACTTAGTGCCTTTTAAAAGTGTTGACTGTTGAATCTTTATGGAGCACTGGACTTGCTGTAATTTTCTTATTTCTTACAACCCAAAGTTTGGGGGTCTTGAGTATTTTAGGGATGTTATTTAGCCACATGCCCCCAGTCTAAACTTACCTTAGTACCAAGTAGCTCTACCCAAATCCATTGATGGGGCATGGTTATTTGACAGCAGAGGTATAAACACATGGGAGTGATACAGGTATCTTTGACCAGCTGGACAGTCTCAGTGGGATTTACTCCCAGTGAGTGTGACCTCTCGTTCTCCTGCCTTGTATTTTCTCTGGGGGTGAGCTCTGCACACACCTACACCCAGGCTGGTTCCAAAGGGGAACTAGAAACATGTTGTGTCTTATACAAAGTCCAAACCTTGCTACTTGGAAAATTTTCTAAAGTGCTCCAAACACCCCCAAAAGCAAAGGAAGCAATCTGAATTTATCTGCTTTATCAGAATGTCAGAAAATAAGGGAGAGACTCAGTGCCTACAATTTCCTACCTCTGACTATCTGTTGAAAAGTTTAATGATATAACCTGAAGCATAACATTAGAAAGCATAGGTGGAGGTTAAAATCAGGATATTGTCATGATCAAACTGACAACAGCAAGAGATCTAAAATGAGACTGTTCTGGAAAACAGTTTCAAAGATTAATTGGTGAAAAACAGTATTATTTTAGAAGCTCCCATCAAGAAAAACAACCCTCCAGAAGATGTTAAAAATAGAAAAGTATGAGTTTTGAGATTAACATTTCCAGCTGAGGGAATGCCTAAAGAGAAAAAAAATTGAATGTTGTTGCCTGAGAGGTTTTCAGTTATCTGTGCAGGTTGAGAAAGGAATTGAGATTCTGTGTGTGGCTACAGGATCTGCTGCTCAGAGCACCTCTTTGTTATGAGACTTCTGAACATTCTGCTTGCAACACCAAGGAAATTATCCTCAGTATGAAAGCAGGATATTCAGGATCCTTCTGAAGTGGTGAAAAATTCTGAGTTAGAGAATTGGTTGGGAGTAAGAAACACCTTCGTGTGAGGTCTAGTTTTCTCCAGACCTAGATCTGTTCAGAGTTTGACAAGTGTTTGTTTTAGCTTGTGTGGGATGTAAAAATGTGAAAGAGGTCAGAGTTTCATTCACAAAGTCAAACTGGGCATGCAGCTGTTGAAATATCTTATAAATGGTGCTGTGTAATACCACCACTTCAAAGAGATACACCAATACTTTTGTGCATCAAGTATTAGTTGCAATACCCTGGGCAGGTGGTCTCACCCTGGTGCTTCTGAATCTACACACCATGTGTCTAGGTGGCTGGTGAGATCACTGCTGTCATGTGAAAAAGAGGTCATGAAGCGTCATTAAGGTTTATTATTCCATCCCTGCTCACACTGTGTTATACTTTGCTAGGCATGTGCTTTACCAAAGAACCTGTTCCTTGAAAGAAATGTCCCTTTTCTCAGTTGACTTGCATGAAGAGCTTGTGAGACGGTATTATTCAGTATGATTAAATGTGGGAGAATCTATCCCTTGTTTTGGGGACATAGAGTTCTTTTTTTTTTTCCTTCATTTTGAAAAAGCCGTAGAATAACCAGAGAAATCATCAAGTCTGATAATGATCAGCTTGGTGAGTGACTGAGACATCAGCACACTAATTAGACCTCCTTATACTTGTTTGTGGTTTGTTCCTGTGCTCACAGTTCTATGAAGTGTTTGATATATACCACAGAATGGAAGAATGAAATGGCACACAGTGGCTGTGATTACCCTTATGGGTAAATAAATAACGCTCTCAGTCCTGTAGCAGTAACTGTCTCTTCAAAAGCTGCCCTTTCCTGATAATTAAAGGCCCATTGGACGCAGTGTCATTACTCCTACTGATTTCTGTAGGAACCAAGCAGGCCCCTTCTTTTCTACTCTGTTAACTGGAGGCTGCTTTTCCCAGCCAGAATGATAGAAGATGTGGCAGGAAATGTCTAACCCTGGCTCACAGTTCCCACCATGTCCAATATCCAGAGTTTTCCAGCAGCAGAAGAGTGACAGGAGATTTTCCTCTCCTTTTTCTGTGATCATAAGCTCTTGTCAGATGTGCTCGGTGTTTCCAGTTCCTGCTCCTGCAACTGTGGGAGCCTGGATTTAGCAGGGAACCACTGCAAAACTCCTGTCTATGTACCTTCTGTGATGGTGGGAACAACAAGGGATTTAATTGTTGTAGCACAAGATAAAAAGGGAGCAAACCCCTAACCCCTCCTGTGTCGGAAAAATGGCACCAAAGTCAGTTTATTTATTGCTTTAAACCCAAGCCATTCCTGTAGATCTCTTCCAGTAACAGAATATCATCCTGTGCTTCTGAATCAACCTTGCCCTTATTTTCATGGAGTGGTTTGTATTCATATGTGTGACTGGTACATCTTATCTGTGAATGTGAATGTCTGTGGTGTCTGAAAGAATTGTGAGCTTTTTCTTGCTCTTTGTTAAATCATCTTTTCCATCGAATCCTTGATGCTATTTTAATATATTTAAAACCATTTGCTTTTTGGAGCACATTCCTTTTTAACATTGTGTTGAATTCAACTCAATACCAGGCAGAGCCCTTGCCATTTGCCAGGAGAGGCTAATTTTGTGATTGTATATTAGACTTATAATGTGGGTAAAACTGCCATAAGCTATTTCAAATCAGCAAAAGTATCTATGATTTGCATTTTGAATCTTCTTAATAAGAACTGATGGCAGCTGAGCCTCTGCAAATTGGGGGTTTATCAGTGGAAGAACAAGAAAGTGCAAAAAATGAATATTCTTAAGTAATCTGTAAGCAAAGGAAGTCCTTGGTAAGAAAACTGGACCATATAGTTGTCAAGGAAACGATATTTTTTTCTAATTAAGAATCTCTTATTAAAAATGAGCAAAATAAACCTGAAGACAGGCAGTAAGAAGAGTCTTCTTTCCCTGTGAAGGCTGTCACAAAAAAGATGGAATATATGTTTAGAAAATATTAGTTACGGAACTAAAAATGTCAAGATATCTGGAGTGCAGGTTTCATTTTGTTGTTTGTCAAAGTTCTGAGAAAGAGAGAAGGGTTCTTATTTTAATCAAATATAGCTGTGTAGCCCTACTTGCAATACAGATTTTTATGTCTCCTGTGACCTCGTGTCTTCCAGGTACTAAGACAAGGGAGGGTTTATAAAATACATTGGTAGTATTCTGCTCTCAGCAGCTTTTCACTAATAGAAACATCCAAATCACCTCTTCTTCTTGTCCCAAAAATCCTTCAGAGGCATCTTTCTTCTGCAGAAGTGCTTTGATATGTATGCAGTGTAGTAGCTGATGTTTGCCACTGTGATAAACAGCAGATTTTATCTCCTTGACATGTGTTGCAAGACTATCATTCCCTGCAATCACAGTGTTTTATACAGCAATATTGCATTGCAAGCAGATACCTTTTCTGATTTTCAGGCACAAGTTAGAATGTTTTTAATGCTACATATTTTAAAATATTTCACACAGGTGAATATCTATGTTTTGAATTATTCTCCTCACAGTTTACCTATTTAAAACCTGATCTAGTTTTTTTTTTGTTTCTTGTTCTTTTGTCATTCATCCTCCCTCCATTATTTTAGTGATTGCAGTGTTTTCTATTCTAATATAGCTAGTAGCATGCTGTTGACCGATTCATCTAGGTATGGAAGATTTCAAACAATTGAGTAGCATTTCTTGCACCAGCTGGAATATGCCTGTCTTGTTTGACACTGACACCTTGTCAATATTCCTTTTTGCTTATAGTCCTTCATTGACTTCATTATTTCTCTAACCTGTCACTCCATGCAAAACAAGCCATAATAATTTTCACTGTTCAGAACAATTATCATCCTGTATTCTCAGACATAGGAACGTTTTGAATTGTGTTGCTACAGGAACCAAAGCAGATAAACAACTGCTCCAGTGCCCACCCCTGAGGGATAATGCTGGGTATTATTGCCAGCTGGACTTTGCACCACTGATGACAGCTCCATCACCTTCCCAGGGACTGAGGCGAGGCTGGCCAGCCTTTAGTTAGTTACCTGGATCCTTCTGCTTGCCCTTCTTGAAGAGAGATGAAGAGTTGATGCAAAGATTGCTGCTCCTGCCATGTTCCAACCATGTTTTAGAAGAATTATCTTAAAAAAAGGCTATTTTTAATTATTGTTTTGACAAGATTAACTGATAGATAGTGAAATACTGTGCTTTGTAATTCCCTAGACCCCTGGCAACTTTTTTAGACCTAGAACAGTTGCTAACCTGCAGACCTCCAACAGAAACGCTCATTTTAACCAGCAACTGCATATTTTATTAGCTGGATTTTTAAAATACCTTCTGTCTTCAGCAACAGCAGTCTTTAGGTAGGTATCAGCCAGTCCTAATGAGTTGTTGTTGTTCAATTTGCCAGTGTATTCCAGCTTCTCTTCTTATACTTCTGTTCATGGCCTGTCCTCACTACTTGAAATTTCTGGATTAGAAACAATAGAATTTTGTTGTGAAATGGTGGGAAAGTATTATTCAAAGAATTCTTTTAATTTATTTTCATTGTTGCTTCTTTTTAGCTTTTGCTCATCTTGTCTTGAGATTGGCTAATTCATTAAGGATCATTAGGGTTGGAGAAGACCTTCAAGATCATGGAGTCCAACCTTTGACCAAACACCGCTGTGTCAACTAAACCACAGCACTTAGTGCCATGTTGAGTCATTTCTTGAACACTTCCAGGCATAGTGACTTCACCACTTCCTTTCCTGTTTCTGTATTAGCTGAAGACATTAATCAGGTTTCTGTTACATCTGGTGATTATTGTCCCTATTCCCTTTTTCTCTTCTATCTTCGTTTCTGCACATTGCCAGTGGTGGCTTGCTATTTTCCCAATTGACTTCTCTTAGGTCAGATTTATTTTTTCTGAATGAGATCAACTGCACTTCAGTAGATTTTTATCTTTGGTGTGTACCCAGATAATTTTCTCGGTTATTGGCTTATTTTTTCTACTCATCATATAATTTTTTCCATGAGGATAAACTTTTAAGACAATTCCATTCTGACAAGAAGATTCAACTTTAAATGATCTTCTGGGAAAACCCCAACTATTCATTAGCTGTCTGGAAACCCTGTTGCTCAGTTCAATAAGGGCACTTCTGTTAATTAAGGATTAGAATGAACTTCACCAATGGAAACTGAAGAGGAAATATCAGGAGATGAGGAAATGAGAGATTTTCCAGCATGGAGTATTTAAAGCAGTGACCCTGAAGTGAACTTTAACTAGTCCTACAGACAGCAAAAAATTCAAAGCATTTGACAGTAACCTTTAAGGTGAAGGATGAATGCTGAGGGAGAAAAAAACCTCACCCAAACCACACACAGATAAAACCAGTTTCTGGACTTGTAGATTGCTACAGGGTACTGAAGGTGGTTAACTTGTTCAATATCTGCAAATCTCTCTATGTGGAATAGTTCATCCAGATAGAGAATCAGTGATGCTACTTCTATAGTAACTCTATAATGTAGAATAGCAGGTAAGTTTCCTTAAGATTATTGATAATACTTTCTTATAATTACTCAGAAATCCACATATATTTGTGATTTCTAAGAGTAAAGGAACTTGTATTTATACCTAGAAGAGAATACTTTCTCAACCTCAACCTCTCAACCCCAGCCTGAGAGATCTGTTTTTCTAGCTTTGTTATTCCTGGTGAGAACAGAAATCCACAAGGGCTTCCTTCTTCATAACCTACAGGTTTCTCTACCCTGCAGCCATGCTGACTACTTAATGAGCTAGTTTCTGAGTCAGAGGTAGGAAGGTGATATATTTACAACAAAATAAAATTGCCAATGGAAGTCTGAAAACTGAAATAGTTATCACTTTATTTCTCTCCCCGTCTTCATCATGATATAATAAATTAGGTTACCTTTAATTCTCTTGGAAAGGCCTTTGTAGCTACAAAGCCAAATGGTCGTTCATTCCTCCTCCTAGCCTTTAATTCAGTTTGCACCTCTGCCACTGGATCTCAGCTGAAAAATAAAGCATGATGGAAAAAGACACTGAGGTTTTTTGATATTTCAAAATTAGAACCAAAATTTAACATTTTGAATGGATAATCAGAACTGAAAGAGCTTTTGGTAATTTTCCTTCCAGAATTCTCAAACGCTGAACCTTTGCAGCTCTCAGCTTCATTAATTAATAGTGTTGAACTTGCCCAGAACCACGATCTGTGCCTCAGGATTCTCCCTGACTGTGTTTGGGAGCTCACAGATCCCGGCGTTGCTGCACTACGCTGCATCTGATAAGTGCTGGCCTGTGTGATGCCTGCAAGGTGCTGCCCTGCAAAAGTAGTGCTAAAGCTAAATAATTTCCCAGGCAATCAGAGAGCGGCTGCTGATCTGGAAGGATGGATGTGCCAATATTCATTATGTTGCACACTCAGTGCTCCTCACAACCATGGGACATGCCATCCGTGCTCATGAGAAAATGGAGACAGCGTTTGTAGCCAATCACTCTACATGCTACACAAAGTGGGAAAGTGCTTTGCACACCACCTCCCTTGGATTCCTCTCTCCCCCTGGACAGTGTTACTTACTAATGTTTTGGGTTGTTGGGTTTTTGTTTTTACTTCTGAATCTAGAGCTTGCAGAAATGGAAGTATGATCATGAAGGAATCCAAATAGGGTTTTTCTTTCCAAACAAATTAGAAAAAAGTCCTGCAAATCCATTTTCCCGATTTTTTATTTTTCTGGTTTTGCAAGAAGGATATGGCCACAAAAATGAGTTGCTTCTCATAGTATTTCTAATTGGAAAATATTTTTAAAGAAATAGATGCATGAAATGGCAGTCTTATTGCTTTTACATTCTTAAGTGAAAAAATACCTTATTAATTTCCAAATCATAGAATTTTTTACCCAAATGTTAAAAATCACAAATTGAAAGAGAACCTTTCAAATTATTGGCTGGTGGAAATTAAATTAATTATCTATTTTGAGCATTTGTTCCAATAAAGCAGCAATTCAGATTTCCTTCCAGACATCCTATTCCTCCTCCTTTACTGGTGGAATCACACAGCATTCCTCTCACAGTCTCTGCAGTCTGATGTGTGCATGAGAGAAGAAGCAGAATGATTTCTATGCATCAGGTGAAATGGCTGGGATGGCTGGAATGAATGATGATTACCAGGATTTCCATAGTGAAGGCAAATGAGCAGAAAGAATCCTTCAGTCTAAGGCAAGCACTGGAGCTGTAGCCTTCAAAGGCCCTTATTCAATTATTCTAACTGTGTGACCACTGCCTTAATGCCATTTTTGTTCATTAATGGTCTAGGTCTGTGAAAAGCTAAAAGGTACCAAGGCACAACCTATTAGCATATCTAAAATGCCTAATGCAGGGCCATGTTTCAGCACAACAGCGTGGTGTTCTCATGCAATGTTCTCTGAAGAAACTTCTTTGTAGTGGAAGAATTGCCAGCTGTGCTTTCTGTGGAGTAAGGAAGAGCCAAACCTGTCTGTGAGAACACACATGCTGATGTTCTGTCCATCTATAAATGCTGTTTGAATAAACATCTGATTTTGCAATGATCCTAAATTCTTTTCAGCAGAGATATAATATTAATTTAATAACTTATACATTGTTTTTTATGTGTCAAGAAAATGTTGCAAAGCGGCTCAGCTTTGTGTATATGACCCAGAAAGGGCTATACACATCCCTGTTTAAGGATCTCTCCTGCTATTCTTAAGGGGGACAATCAAAAAAGAAAGGTGTTAGTTTCATTTAATGCTCAATGCTGCCCAGCTTTATTTTTTTTTAAATGAATTTCTCAAAGCTCCTTTTAAAAGGAACTATTTTTATTTCAATTTTTAAATTTTACCATTGGAGTTAGGAAAGGTCAAGATCCCTCCCCTCCGAACACATTTTTCCCACCTAATTGGAGGCAAGTCTGCCATAATCATTGTTCCAATGACTTGTCTTCTGTGACCAAAATGAACAAGCTAGTTGTGGCTATGCCTCTAAAGAAATAGGATATCCAGTCTCAGCTTGTGCAGTGTACCAGGAGGAATTCTCCAGATTCTCAGATGCTTCTTGTAAATTGATTATTTTATTGATTAATTATTCCCTGAATGTAACACATTCCCTGCAAAGGGTAAACAGCAGAGTGTACTAACGCATCTCCAAAGCCAGAGGGAATTTCCTGACATATAATCTGTTTACTCATGCACCCCAGCTAAATCATAAACCTAAAATTTGAAATTGTCATAAAATTGATGATTGGGAGTTTCTCTGATGATCTATATATCATTCACAGAGTTTGAGAGAATCACATGAACTAGAAATGTTTCTGTTGTTTTGCCATTGTTGTATATCCTTCCATCTTTTTGGTCCTGATGCTTTGAATTTAGAAGTTGCAGTAGCTTTTACAATGAGAAGTTTACTGAAGACACCATTTCAAGGTAGCATTTACTTGAACTCATACTGCTTTGCATGCTGGTGACCTATTTCAAGACAGTCTACGAAGTCAGAATGAACCAACACAATACTTTCTCTACAAATTCATCTGAGAGAAAAATCAAGCCCTTATTTTTAATTTCAGACATCTTCATTAATCCTGCAGCTTTGCAGAGATGTGATATGGATAAATTTGCAAATAAAACATTTTGGTAATGATGCTTTTTAATCATGTTTTTCACTTCTGACTCTTAGGCTGCCTTACCTCTACAGAGATGTAACTTCAATAATACTTAATATAAACATTGTCTAGATTTGTATTGAATTCTGACCAACACCAACAAAACTTGAAAGAAACAAAAAGGGCAAGTCTTAAGAAAAACAAGAAGCCACTATGGGCCAGGCTGGTGCTGCTTGCTGGAACTCCTTTCCAGAGAAGCTCGTGATAGCCAAAAGGAAGCTGACACGGTTAGATAGTTACTTTTTCAACACACTGGATCTGCTGGGATGTACAGAAATTAAGCCAAAACCACTGATAAATCTGTACTGAGCCATTCTACCCATTCAGATTCTGTCTTCCTATTTTGTGAAAATCATCACAGAGAAGACGCTATTACAAACCAAGCCAAAATTAATGCTCATAAATATGTGATCAGAGAAAGGCAGAGTCCCCAGATAAAAGATTAATAATGGCTGAATGGCCTTAACATATTTCCTTTGATTCATGGGAGCATGGTTATAGCACAGGGAAATGCCATTGCTTTCAGATGAAACAAATGTCTTTGTATTGACTATCGAAAGCAACAGATGTTCTGCAAACCAGTACTTCCACAAAGGGACAGACTTGGAACTATTTTGTAAACAACCCAGCTTAAATTTTAATACATGCACTTTGAGGATGGCTGTGTGACAGATGGGTTGGGCAAGCTCTGTAATGCAAAGGGCATCTAACTGAATTTGGAAAGCCTCAAGCAGCCTGGTTTGTTATTTGGAAAATAAAATCTGAGAGCCCTTGCCTATGCTTGTACATTTCGCTCTGTGTGTGTCCTTTTCTGTGTAAATATTTATGAGAAAATGAGACCTGTTTCTTAAAAATGTTTCAAAACCATTATGGATCAATATACATACATAAATATATATATATAATTTTCTGAAAATGTTTTTCCATGTTTGATTGTTTTCTTTCATTAAGTAATGGGCTTCTGAATAGATACTTAATGAAAGCATGGTTTAAAAGCAGCTGGGAAACTCTCAGTGATACTGTGAAGCTATTAAATTGTTGTCCTCAGGATCTGTCCCTCAGGTGTAATTCCTGCAGTGTGCAGCTTACAAAGATATAGCAGAGCACCATGAGGTCCTCATCAACTGAGCATTTTCTGACACTTCATAATGAGAACGGCAAAAGAGAGGTGCCATTTCAGGGGAACTGCTGGGATGGACAGGTGTCCAGCACACATCAGATACACATACATCTGTGGGATCTAATTCTTGCCAGCTCTACCTGCTCATTGTCAGGGAACAGTGAGGGCTGCCCACTCCCTGACGGACTGGCACTTGTGGCAGCATCACTGGATCAGGGGTGGATGTGCCCAGACTGGGTTGAAATGGGACCCTTGAGCCCTTGAAAGGTGGAGGTGTTGATGGAGGTGGTGATGGGAGCAAGTACTCGTGCCCTATTAGTACCCTCAGTACCTATTAGTACCTGACACTTGGTATACCACTGCTCTTGGCTCTTGCTGCACCTTCTGGTGTGCTTCATGGAGACCTCCTATTATAAGGACTTTTTCTAGTTCTTGATATACAAGATGCTTTTCCAATACCTGTTGAATGGGTTCAACTGGAAAATAAAGATAAATCTGCACTTTTTTCATTTTACACATTAGGTCCGATGGCATCAGGAGATATGGCAGCTTTATTTTATAAGAATCTTTGAGTCTACTTATCATCCACAATTTTAAGTCATTGTCTTACCTGAGAACTTCCACCTGCTGTTCAGTTTCAAGAAGAAAAGTGATTAAACCCTTTTAAAATGTCCCTTCCCAAACGATACTACAGTGAAGAAAAAAATAAATCTCTGGATAAGGCAGCTTTCTATGTTTTGGAGGGTTTTTTTTTTTTCCATTTTTCTTTCATTTTTTCATTTGCAAGGGCAAAGATTGCAGAAGGTCTAAATGTTTTGAAGTTTTGCATAGCCTATGCACCTCTCTCTTGCAAAACAGAAAAAATCATTGAAGTTATGTACTTTTAAAATCAGTGAACTCTGATTTGCTTATTTCAGCAGGTATCATCATTGACAGACATTTCCAGGCATCACTCTGCTCCTGTGGTACACATATCACTTAAAGGTCAAGCTTTAACAGGGCTCTTGTGCATGCATTCTAAACAGGAGAAATAGTCTTTTAGTTGAGACTATACACAAGCATGCATGGTTATCTGGCCTTGAAGATAGAATTAATGCTTGCTTTATTGAAAGGGACATAAGCCATACTTTTAATTTCACTGACTATATGGGCTTTAAGAACGTACTTAAGTGCCTTCCCTGTTACTCTCAGAGCTGATGCCTTTGAAAATTAATGACTAAGATACCCAGGCAAAAAAAGGAAAAGGTTATTGATCTGTCACTTGTGAAGTCGGTAGATGAAAAATACCAGGCTGTTTTGGGTAGATCGCAGTCAAAGAGGAGTTATTAAATCTCTCTTAATAAAAGTAATTTGTATGAAAAATGGATTTCTGCCTATTTTGACTGTCTGGAAAAAGAAAGTATGTTAAGGTGAACTTGACTATGGTCTTATATAATACTGACTGAATGCCAGTGAGGTAATGTACAGTTAAGAAAAAAAAGGCAAAAAAGAGCTAGACTAACCTCCAAATCTGCATTACAATGCATAATTTCTATTTCCAGAGAAACATTTCTTAAGATATATTTGTGTGGATCAAGAAAGTTATTGCTCTGGTATTGCCCTTAGGTAGCACATGCAGTACTGTCATATTACCTCCAGGGACAGCTTGAACAATTGCTGTGCTGGTGCCTTTCTCCTTCAAAGACAGAAATTTGCATTGAATTCAGATAAGGTTGCATCCTGAATGCAAATATGATCATAATTAATACAAGGCAGGGACAGGCATAGTACTGCGCTGTTATGGTTATACCGTAAAATCCATTATGTTTATAGGAAGCTCCTGACAGAAATAGCTTGCCTTCTTAAATAGCACTAATGAAAAAGAGGACAAAAAGTCATTGATAAACTGCCACCACCCCTATGTCCTTGCAATATATTAGCCCAAAATAACACACTGACGATGTATAAATCTATGGAATTATGATGGATAAACACGAAGGGTACAAAAGCATGCATTTCCAAGGGCATTTCCATTATGCAACCCACTACAGTGAGTCAATAGACTTAATGTGTCACTGTCTGATAATTCAAAGGGGAGGGTTACTAAGGACTTTTTACTTTATTGATTTATCAAAGTATCAATGGGAAATTAGCATATTAATAATTCTGACACGCAGAATTGTTTGTCTATCATTAGAGTTTCTCAACAGCAAGGGAAAAGTTTCAGTTTCCTCTGACAGACACAGTGGTGAGCCTATCAGGTGCTGTTCAAGTCAGTGGCAAAATTCCCACGGATATTGGAGCAACATTTCTTGGAATAAAATTGAGGTTGATGCTGTTACCTATGTCTCTTTTCTCCTAAAGAAAAAATACCTTATCTCTGGGCCAGGAATCTCGGTGCTTATCCATTAGATGCTGCCAGTCACTGCCCTAAATCTTGCCCAGCGACCTCAAGAGACAACCTGTCCATGTTCACTCCTGGTACCATGATGCCTCACAGCTCCTGTTGGCATTAACCTCACCTAGACTAGGGATGCTTGCAGGGTCTGCCCTGTGCCCACTGATCCATGTGAGCCCCAAACTTAATTCTGTAAGATTAGGATGGATCCATGGCCCCTTCAGGCACGGAGTTGCTCTCGATGGCCCAGTCTGCCTTAGTGACTTCTGCACTATGCATGGTCCTGAGGTTCTGAAATGAGCTTAAATGAGCTTGATTTTTCTGTGGTCGCAGCCAACCCCATGCAGTAAATGAAGAATGAACAGATTGTTGAGGCACTGCTATCAGCTGAATGGCAGCCTGTGGTGGCAGACTGACGTGGGGTTTTGGCAGGAGCTGCAGGAGAGAGATGTATGAGTAAGAAATTAATTGCTGGCCCTAGCAGATGCCATGTGCTTCATTAATAAGAGTTAACATTAGTAACACTAAATAAAGTAATATTAATCTATCAAATCTAGTTTTGAATAAATTTATTCAATTAAAAAATTAAATTAATTTTGGTTTAAAATAAAATTCTACAGAAGCTGGTGAGGCTTTATGCAACTAATTTAAGGCATTCTGTAAGAACAAGGGCTCACAGCAGCAGCCTCAAGAGCAAATTTGATTTAATGCTTTCTAAGTATTATTTGCTTTCTCTCTGGCAGATATAATTAGTGTCTTCCTAACACCCTCAGAGTCTGATTTGCCTTAATTTAACATAAAATCATGAATCAATTATTTTTTAGCTGTGTCACATGTCTATAATTCTGATCAAGAACATGCTACATGGAATGAGCCTGCACTAGTAGGTAAATGCTGGGGCAGACTTTGTTTGCTATTTTTGTCTTTGTGTATTTGTTTTTTTTTGTTTTTTTTTGTTTTTTTTTAGCAGAAGGCTCATATTGGCACATCTTGATGTTTTGGGCAGTATTCCAGTGGAATTTAACCGGACTAGTTGCATAACTCAAGTGGACACTCTTTGGTCCTGTCAGATCCATGTGTGCACTCAACATGAAAAAAGATTCACTGTTTCAGTATGTGCCTGGGCTTACAATTTCTGGGAATTGAAACAATAAACTCTCCATCCTATTCTGTTTTTTGCAGTTACCTGTCTTCACAACCCTGCCTGTTCTGATTAAACATCATTTGCTGTCCTAGCCCTTTGGACTGGCCCTTTCAGTATTTTTCATTTCTTGTTTTTTAAATCTCCTTTGTGTGCTACAAGACATTCTAGGTAATCTGGTGAAAAGACAGGTGAGTGTCTTGCAACAGGAATAAAAGAACATAGCTATTCTCTGACACACAATAAAGACAGCTTTCCAAGTGTTTTATGAGTGACGTTCACAAGCCAATGAAAAGCAATCAAGCCAGACTGGCAATCTAAAACTGAATAGAAAAGGGAGCCAAGACTGAGCTGTGCAAAATGCAAGCTGAAAAACAAAGGGCTAATGCTATTTATGTGCACAAGAGCTGATTTAAGAAGGCCCCAAATTATTCCTTTTCAGAGATAGTGAAATTGTCGCAGTAGTATGATGGTACCTAAAGTTTTTTCTTTTTGAAGCCACAGTTAGAATTAAATAGTATCTTTTCTCTGCTGTGGCTGCAGTTCTTTTTTGATTCAGTATTTCATTTTCCCATGTTACATCTTACCCAATCAAGTTAAATATTTTAATACTTACTGATAGTACTGTACCCCACACCATTCCGTGAAGCATTTCAAGTTCAAGATGGGTTGATTATATTGTGGCAAAAGCCATTATTGTAGGGAGCTCTCTGGGAGACCACCACCAGTCATGGGAAGCATTTGTGCACGGTATTGCCAAACAAGGGATTGTGTCTACATCCCTGAATAAACAGCATCATAATCTGTGGATGTTTGCGGGATGGCAGGAGGCCTGCAAGTAGAACACTGACTTCAAAAAGTGGATTTGGGGGGAAGTCTTGTGAATCTTGCCATTTGCTGGAGCAGATGAAGAGTCAAGGAATGAGAGAAGCTATTTGAGAGAGGGAAGGCACCTGGAGAAAACACCACTGTCATGGCACAAGGCCAAGGAAAGGCATGAACAACCAGCTCTTGTAGGGCACAGGTTTCTAAACGCTCACTTTCTTAGTTCTTTCTTTGGCTTCTTTGAGCAAATCAAAGGGAAACCTGGCAAAGTGAAAGGGGGAGAGAAGTTGGATCTGTTGATTTTGTAGAGACCACAGGAACTGAAGAATAATTTTGCAAAGAAGCGGCGTAAGAGCTCAGCAGGACTAAGCATTCGGGCCTGCAGGGCATGATATCTCTACTACAGCTGTGCACAGATGCTCTCCCTGTCACTCATGTTGGAAAAGCCAGACAGCAGGCCTGGCATATGTACAAACGCCTGTGCTTAGTTTATTTAAATATATACTTAGAGGGTATTGTGTACTGAAGGCTGCAAACTTGCTCTGTGCTACCAGCGTGTTTTGGAGTGGAAGAAAGAATGGATCTTGTCAAGATCCCAACATTCTCGTGGTCTGGCTCTGCCCTGGGGAGCCCTGCAGATGGCCCTTGTCGTCTGTGAGGGGACAAACCAGGTTCCCAGCACACCTGACACTGGCTCTGCCTGTTTGCCTGGATGCTGAGCCCTTGATGGGCTACAGGCTCACTTTGCTTCTGCTGCTGGGAGGTGCTGCAGCTCATTTAAACCAACAGACTGCATGTACACCGGGCTGTAAGCAGGATTTATTTCCTTTTTACCTCTCCAGTTGGTCTTACATAGAGGGGTCTTTATGCTCTGCGCTCCTGTGCATACAGGTATGCTTGAAAATGCGTTCATACATTAGTGGACAGAAAGCACAATATATCAGTCATTCTTGCTGGTCTACATTTAAGACATTGAGTGAAAGGAAAATATGTGTTAATGGCACAGTGTGTGGGAAAAAAAAAGTAGGCCGTGATGACTAAAATACTTCTTTGTCAAGCAAAGTAGCTACCCTATCAAATATTTCATAATCCAGAGGAACTTCACAGATCTCAGTTTATCCCTCATCTCTCAAAATATTGTACATGTAAATCATCTGCTTAAGAGATGTGTGATTCAACTTATGCTTGAACTTGTTCTTCACCTTGTCAGTTGCAATATGGACAGATTCCAGAGAAATAAATATATTCCAGAGTGGGTATTCCACAAATAATGCAAATTCTCATGTGCTGAAATTTGACATAGGACATAATTTCCAGTAAAAATTCTGTTTATGAGATTAGGCACAGAGAAAGCAAATTTTCTTTTTTTTTTTTTTTGAATAAAATCTGGTTTTAATCATCATATTTGTGATTAAAATTTCAAAACAGGACTTTATATAGTCTTGGAAAAAACCTCCTCAATTGAGAGCTACAGAGCAAGACATTGCCTATGTTCTGTTGCCAACACAAGAAACTTCCCCATGGTCAGAAATCATGTAGCCTTATTGAGAATGTAGTAGCATCCGCATGTTTTAATGGGCATCTACCAGATCTTAACGGCAATGCTTATAAACTGAGTATAGTTTAGAAAATATTATTATTATGAAATACACACACACACAAATATATATCTAAAGGGCTATGTACAAAAAAATATTGCAAAACCAGAACTTTTTTCCTAGTTGCAACAGTGAGTTGGGGCTGCTTTTCATGGCTAGTGACAAAATGGCAAGGAGGAGTACGAATCACATTAGGAGATGGAGAAACAGAGGCACTGTGACACTGAGATTTTTTTTCAGGCCCCTCACACACTGATGGAAAGTCTGAAGACAGTCTGTTTAAAAGCTTACATAAAACAGCTGTGGGCCAAAACATGCCCTGTATTACAAACCCCAAATCAGCAGGACTTTATTTTGTTCTATAGAATCTGGATGTATTTTTCAACTGATTTGAGGCCTCATGGTCAGAAAATACAGAGTTATTACATGGTATAAATATAATCAAAATAAAGTTTGAGATGCTGAGTTTACCTTTAGATTGTTGTCTCTCCTGCTACAGGCTTGAGATACTACAGGCTTGAGAAAAGACAGGGAGTCTTCCCTAACCAAACCCCCACCTTGGGTGTAAGCATGATTCCTTAGAAAGGTATTTGTAGGAATATGATCTGTGGCAGAACATCAGCCCCAGATACTACACGATAGACTTCTTAGCATTATTATGATAGTTGTATCCTGGGAGTATAACTTAGTGGACATTCCCGTGTGATAATAAAAGTGCACATTAATATTGGGTTGTCAGCAGTGTGCAAAAAGGTTACCAACATCATGAAAGAGAAAAAAGGTCATCTTTCATTTGCACAAGTTGATTTTAATTAATCTGATTAATTTGCATATCCTGTTGTTTCTGGCAATAACGAATACTGAATTGTGCCAAACATATACTATGAATCTAATAGAGAGACCTTTGGCAGCTTCACATTCAATGATTCACAGCAACATGCTAAACCCTAACAACTGTTCCTTCTGTGATGTTTAGTGCGAACAAGAAAGATAAATTGCAATTTAACCAGGCTGGATAAATGAGCCCATTATCAGGTTTAGTTCACTGTCATTCTCAGATGACAGCTAGATAAAAGATCTGTACTTTACTTGGTATTACAAATATGTCATCATTCTAGAATTTTTCAAACAGACGTCCCTTTGGAATTAATAATTTACTTATTTCCATTATCTTGGTGCGTCTCAGCAACATTCTGCTGGCTGCACTATCAGTAGAAGCACAAACAAGCAAGATGCCTGTAGGAGTCCATTGCAAGGTCATGGAGAGCCATAAATCCACCCTTATAGTTTCCGTGCTTGCATCAGTTGCTTCTTTGGTTCCTTTCTTTGTGTGCCTGGAAGGGTTGTTTGGGTAGAATTCATATGCTACAATGGACAAATCACATAAGGATGGCTTTGAAAAATGGGTGCCACTGTGCCATCGCCATCATCGTATGTAGCACAGATATTTGGAAAATTCTTCTTATTCCCCTCATTTTCAACATGTCAGCAACTGCTAAGCAGTTTGTCTGTGACCAATCAAGGGTCCAATGAAGGGTCCATGCTTTGTAGGAATCCCCTATGACAGGTTTATATGTTATCTGGGATTAAAAGAAATGGCTGAATTTGTCCTCTGGAGGGAGCCTAAGTCCTGAGTCATGGGTTTGTTTGATTTTTCCTTTAGTGAAACAGAGACCAATCTCTTCAATGAATTATCCAATTCCCAGAATGGTTTCTGGAATCAAAAAGAAAAAAACCTAGTCTTAAACTGACTTGAGGCAGTGTTGGCTGATGGATATATATACAGTTATTCAATGTCCAAGGCAGCTACCAATATACCCATCTCTCCATACCATGGACATTCACAGACCAAAAGCCATGACCAAAGCTGATGGGTAAGTGAGTACTTCTGACAAGTCCAGAAAATTGCATTGTAGATCAGGAAAATCTGTGCCAGTAGAGGAAGTTCCTCAAATGGAAGCCATTACCAACAAATGCAGACATATAACATGTAGGCTTCCTTCAAGCAATTATTGTAAAATCTCTGAGTATTTACTGCTATAAAGAAACTCTCATAATTTTTATAGCTTTGTACAAGTCTTATAGGAATCTTGGATGGTCATTTAATTATTGCTATTGAAAATTTTCCAAAGGAAAACTATCATTTTAACTGCTCAATCCTCCCACATCTTATGCACTATCTTTTACAATGTTTCTTGGAATGTTCTTTACAACTTTTCACCCTGAACTATCTTTCTGGACCCCAACAGGTAGCCAGGTCGACATCTGACTTGCAGGCACTGGGTGAGTAACTGGCCCTTTAACCCGTGCATCATTCCACAGCTGTAACTGAGAGCAGACTTGAAATTCACCTCTAGCCTGCTCTCCTGACTCACTATAAACAAATCAATCACCTACTCGCCTTTTCCCTGAAATTACAGTCACCCCTGAAAGAAAAGGAATTTGCATACATTAGATCTTTTTTGGAGCTTGGCTTTATTACCCTGACAAGAACATACCATTTCTGGCTGTCACTTCTTGCACATTCAGCTGTAGATGGGTTTCCTAAAGGTCAAGTAATCTCATCTGAAAGAATATCAGTATGGATTGAAAAGTGTGTAAGAACGTAGCTGGCGTAGCTCTCCAGTGAGACAGTAAGGCTGACTGAAGCAGAATTCAGAGGTCATTTTCTTATGGTATCAAAAATATGCCAAATCAGAAACCTGCGAAGCAGTGACATGGTGCAAGTCATTAATCTTTATAGAACGTTAGGAACTGGAATTAGGTGCTGGATCATGTGCCAAGTTCAGAAGGGCAATACAATAATTAGTGTTCAGCAGAAACCATGAATAGTCCTTTCTCTCATCTTTCTTTGTGAATACCTGTAACAGGACATATGCTCAAGTGTGCCTGCAAAAAAAAAAACCCTCTGCAGCAACCATGCTACTTCAGTGCTCTGTATTCCCCAAGTCTCTGCATTTCCTTCTATTTGCAGAACTGCAAGGATACGGGGAAATCAATTCAAATCCTTACACAAGAACATATGGAAGTTGAATACACATACTCAACTATGGTTAGCCAAAAGGAGGGATTTTTTTTCAAATCTTCAGCAAGTGCTGCCTGCAGGGCAGCATCCTAGTGGCAGTAGAAAGAGCAGCAGGTCAAAGTTGCTTGATACCTGAACTTGGTCTCACTGACTTCATGCATGAAAAGTAAATGAAATCTCTGTACACTGCTGCTACCTTTGTGATCTGAAAGGTCTCCTTGAGAGATTGACATGTACTAATCAAAGAATCATTTAAGAGACAGAGACAACCAGAGTTCAGGTCTATTCTGTGCCCAAGCTCTAGATGAGGTTTTTCCACTTGATACATTTGCTCAACACCAAAAATAATTTGGATCATGCAACTCCCATCAGTGGAAAATGGCAGCTGCTGAGAGCAGTCTTTGTGAAGCGGGAGTAGAAAAGCCACGCTGAAGAAGGAAGGTGCGTAAAGCATTTTGTGCCAGCATTTGGTTCCCTCTACTGCTTTTTGTTGTTCTGAGAATTTCAGAGAACATTCAGTATAAAACATAAATATATGATTTCGAGGTATAATGTTGTATAACATATAATTTTCACCCCTAACACATTTTTTCCTTACCTTTTTTATTCCATCCAGTGACTGAAGAATTGTAGAACATATAGGAAAGGCTTGCTTACTCACTTTTTTTTCAGAAGTTTAGCAGTGATTCACTGGTGGATTAGAATACAAAAAAAAAAGGGAAGACGATGTCTCTTGAGCCAGGGATAACAAGTTGTCACTGTATGTGGTTCAACAGCAGTTGTGCTAGAGAGCAAACCCCAAGATTGTTATCAACACAGGAAAGACTGCTTGAAAAGGGCAACACAGTGATATTTGAAATAACATCTCAGAACACTGTGTTTTAAGAAAAGAGTAAAAATGAAGTAATTTAATTATGATTGTGTTACTATAAGACAATGTAAGGACGTTGGATCATACAAAACACAAACTCTCATTTTATCAGACGTTGTGTAGAAACCTTATCCAGAGGAAAAGCTTTCTGAGTAGCAGCTGGTGTCTAGACTGCCTCTCCCCTCCCAGATTTTCCTGTTGAAATGCTGTAACCTTATTGATATAACTGCTCCTAAGCCTGACTTAATTCAGAGAAATGAAAAGGGATTGCTGGCAAGTTTAGCATTGTACAGATGAGTATGGCCCAGAGGTCAGTAGGCCTGAAGCTAAGCATGCATTAGCATTCTTTTTCTGTACTAAGGCTAATAAATCCTCCAAAAATGGTTAATTTCCAACATTTGGATATTTTTACTGCATTGATAAACTTAAAATAGAGTTTATAACTTAAATGCCTGATAGCTACCAGGACTGATGATGTTTTGCATCTTTCTATTTGCAAATGAGAAGAGAATATGCTTCTATTCGTGCAGCATTTGTGGAATACCTCGTTTAATACAGATTTAATGTGAAGCTGCCTACTCGTCCACAGACAAGAACTTTGCTATTTGTTATTCATCACTCTTTAGCTTAAAATATGGGAATAAGAACAATACCTTATGAATTCAGTTATCTGTCAGATGCATGGAACAGTCAATCGATCATGTTAAAACACTCATTAAAAAGGATTGAGTTCTTAACTCTGTGAAAATCCAATTTGAATAAGCAAATCTTTAACACAGATTTGAAGAGATATGCCTTGTTTTCATGTTTCACATATTTCTGAAAGGCACTTCTACTCTGTGAATGTAAAACTTTTTTCTTACCCTCCTCAGAATAAACACTGCTGCACAAGTGCAGAGACAACCAAGTCATCTGCAGGGTATAAAGAAAAATTGCCCCTGTCCTTCAGGGTGATCCAACGGGGTATTTGCTCTATGGGATTGACTACCCAAATGGCTAAGGGCTGCCTGGAGGGTACTGAGTACTTCGTTGCTCATTGAGGCACTTGGGCCTCAGTCTCCATTATCTTAATGCTGTTAGATTTGAATGCATCTTTAAAGTGAGCAGAGCTACTCCCTTTAAAGCATCTTTAAAGAAAGTTTGGACCCTATGAGAAGACGGAGTGTTTGGCACCCTTCAGAGTCGGCTTCCTTGCCATTTTCTTTTTCTGATTGTCACTTCAGCCTGAAAACAAGTTTATTCTGTTCCATATGGAGATCATTTTATAGAGTTAGAAACCTATAAAGAAAATTGCAGAAGGGCTGGGAGCTTCAGGGTTCAGGAGAATCACAGCAGTGCTCCTGTATCATTCACGGCGTGGTGCAGCAGGGGGTGCCGTCACACACAATCCAATTTCTTTGGAAAGATGATGGAAGACAGGTTTTATCACACACATGCCACTCTACCTCTCAAATGCGAATATGGATCTCCATAATTTATAGCTTAGGTTTCTTTTAAAGTTTATTTTTTAATTTTCTCTCTCTTTCTCTGTACAATTGTGCAGATATACTGTCTGAGTAATTGCAAGAGTGAAGCTTTTGTTTGGAAGAGGGATCTAGATTATGCTGTGAGGCTTCCAGTGACACAACACACTGATCATTTCAGCAATTTCCATTTCCAGTCGTCACATGAAGAACTGTGCTCTCCACATACACAACAAGTCAGAAACCTTGAATAGGGGTTGTCTGTTTTCACTCACACC
Organism: Dicrurus megarhynchus; assembly: GCA_013399195.1. Taxonomy (NCBI): domain Eukaryota; kingdom Metazoa; phylum Chordata; class Aves; order Passeriformes; family Dicruridae; genus Dicrurus; species Dicrurus megarhynchus. Next base: position 764,503 of record VXAD01008059.1, read on the forward strand.
AAGGATGGGCAAATCTGTTCAGACAGATCTGGAATAAATGTTTATCAAAAACCATCAGTCAGCTCTGCATATAGCCAGTTGGAAGGTAGATTTTCATCTGGTCCTTCTGCTAGAATTGCTCGGGGACACCTCATAAATCAGAGGGAAGACAAGAACTGTGTGCCTTGGATGGATCCCATGTGTTTTAGCCATAGGCTGGGACTAGAAATCTGAAGGAAATAGCACAAAGTGCTCTCAGAAATAAATGATGATGCTCTCAGAAAATTAAGTCATTAGAAACATCATACAAAATCTGTTCTTCCATACAAAATCTTCCATGGGATTTCTTAGAACAAAACCTTTTGAAAGCAGAGGAATTATATTGTAAATTAGTGGGAGGAATTTGTCTTCTAACAAACTGACAATTTCTTCCTTGGCTTTCCTAGTAGCCTAGAACAAATTATCTGGGGCTTCATTTCCTTTCAGTAGAGCTGTTCCTCTCCTACAGCCAAAATAATCTATCTTCCTGGCTATAAGTATTGTGAGGAGGTTTAATGTGTACTTCTTCACTGATAAATAAATCCACCTTCTCTGTAGGATCATGTACCCTCCTGATATGTGTCTTCTGTTTGAAAAGGAGGATGCTATTCATGGAACATACAACTCTCAGAAATAGCACTGTGGAGTAAAAGCTGACCTTGAAAACAACAAGGACATTTGCAGCTTCCAGTAATGAGACAATACATGACAGATGAAGGGAATACCTGGAAAAATGGCAGGATGGTGGAGGATGGTTCATTTGCTGTCTCTGTGGAGCAGTTGTTGAGGTCAGCAGCTCAGCTGAGTTCTGGGGAGGAGGGAGGTGTGGAGGAATGCAAAAGCCTGTTGACACTCACTGTGCCTGAAGAGAAGCCATTTTCTATTTGCCTGCGGCTGGAGTCCAGCTGAAAATAAAATTGCTGATTAGAGGAAGCATTAAGTTACCTTCCTGGACCATCCACTTGCTGGTGCAGCATTGTTCTCAAAAAATTGACCAATTTCTGCTTTTTGCCATGACGTAATTTTGGAGCTTGGATGATTGTGCTTTTCAAGGAATTACATATGGAAAAAAACCTTCAACGTTCTGACACAGCCAAATTTACACTATTGTATAACAATTTAGACTGCTATACTGCTAAACGTCATCTGATTCCCTTCTGCCCTTCAACAGTGTACTGCTGTTTTGGCTGCACGTGGTATCCATAGACATAGACACAATGACCCCAGAAATTGACCGGTGCTACAGCACACAGGTCAGTCCAATAGGAAGAAGATACCAAGCCTTCCCTAACCTGCTTCCCTTATTCTTCCCTCAAGGGCCATCATCAATACAGACCTGATGCACTGTGATCTGAGCAGCACTTGCCTTCTACTTTTTTTCCCCTCTCAGTCACATTTTTTACATTAGTCATTCAGCTACATCTTATACTGTCCTATTTCTGATTTCAGCTGCAGCCATAGAGAGGCAGGGGAACCCATTTCGTCGGTGTTGCAGGAGTACAGCTTCAGGATGCCCTGGAGGGCAGCCAGGGTGCTTCAATGTGTCCGAGAAAGCCTTGAAGGATTAAGCCTTGTGGTATCCCTGTGCATGGTGGGCAGGTTGAAACTAGATGATCCTTAAGGTCCCTTCCAAGCCAAACCATTCTGTGATTCTATGATTCTATGATTCTATGATTCTATGATTCTATGATTCTATGATTTGAGTGGCAGACAGGGCTCCTGTTGAGGGCCCTGTGCCCCTTTTCTACACTGCCTTTGTGTCCCAGACCTCTGTCCTGGTTTGAAAGCAAACCAGTGAGACTCCGAGTCAGAAATACAATTTTATAGGAAAATAAAATAAAATAAAATAAAATAAAATAAAATAAAATAAAATAAAATAAAATAAAATAAAATAAAATAAAATAAAATAAAATAAAATAAAATAAAANTGATAGAATACATACCCCTGGGCACATCTTACATTGTAACCTAGGACAACCTCAAATCATCAAGTGAATAAAACCAAACATGTATTCCATGGAGCCGAGAGCGCTTGTACTTCTTGGGGACACATGGTGATTTGCAATGCAGTGGAGACACATGAATTCATATCTTTCTGAAAAGCTTAAGCTGGCTGTGATTTTGTGTCACTTTTCAACTATATTTTGAGGGGGGCTGATGACTTTCCATGTCCATGTCCCTGACAGGCAGACCCCCAATGGGATCTGAGCTGATCCAGGAGGAATATGCACAAGCTGAGCTGTCATTTGAGTCCACATCCTATTACCATTTCCAGCATTATCTGCTATCTGCCTTCCCCTCGACCTCATGTATTAAAGAAGATAACTCAGCACTACTGGAATAAATATAGCACACAGCTCTTCTGTCAGGATGCCTACTTCATTAGTCAAAGAAAAAAACGATTCTCATAGTTTTTCTCCTTGTAATTTTCCTGAAAGGCGCTTTTTTATTCCTGCTGGAGGCCCTGTATGTGTAGTCAGCGTAGCATAGATTGTCTAAACCACTATTTGAGCTCTCTGTAAGTAACCCTTTCAGCAACATTACTTACTTTGGAAGAAGAAATGAATGATACCAGAAGGACTGAGACCTGAATTTTCAGACATTTTAAAAATAACTTTTGCAATTCTTGTATTGGCTTACATTGCAGTGGGCTACTCAGTGCTGGGTTAACAGTTGAACTTTATGACCTTAAAAGCATTTTCCAAAATAAAGAATTTTATGATTCTATTAATGGTACATAGTCCTTCCACACAAGATTTAGCACAGAGGAGAGTCACTTGATCTTGGACTGAGTCAGCCAAAAGTGAATTTTGGAAGAAGCAGTGAGGTTTTGCAGTCAGGAAACAATCTCAGTTACTGGTAAATGTGTCTGTTTTTTGTCAGAACACATCTAGGCAAGCTGCTGAAGGGGTGATTCTTGCCTGCAATTTCCAATGTCTCTGATCTCCATTCACTGCACGTCAGGACCACAGGCCACATGGCCACTATGGGCTGCAATGGGCTCTGTACACCTGACCCCATTCCTCTGTTTCTACCCTCAGGAGACCATGGATAAAAGGCCCTTCTTTAACCTGGAGGCTGGCTTTGCTGCTGAATACTGCTATGGTTGTACATCACAAGGAAAACCTTTGCAAGTGCAGTTTATTTTGAATATTTCAAATTTTAACAGAGTTTAAATGGACACTGCGCTGTGTCTTAGTCATGTGATCTCCTTTTCATTTCTTTCTTTAGAAAAAGTTAGCCTGAAATATTTATTTTGGTCTCTTGTTTTAAATTATTTGTATTCCAGTTTCCTGTCCCACCAGAGATACAGTCTACTCTCTTTTCCCCAGAGGACTCTATGGATAACTGAAAACCACAAGTTTTTATCATCAGAACAAAAGCAGTGCAAAAGTGCAAAGTGAGAAAGAGGACATGGATTTCTAGCCAGCTTACTTAAAACTCTTTCCCTTGTCTCTTTTTAAACTCTTAATTAATTTGAGCACCTGCTAGACACTCAAGTCTTGTGAAAACTCCACAGACAAGTTTCTCAGTCCCCTAGCAAGGCATTAAAAAATTGAAGAAGGCAGCAGATTATATCTCAGAAATAAAAAATGAACAGTAAGCAGAAGTGTTTAGGGAAAAAAAGAAAAATCAAGTTTTCCACTTCTTTATGCAAAAGCAAGCTGAAAGAAAGCATGTGTCTTCACGTATCTATCCAACACTGAATGACATGAAGTAAGACACTGGAGGCCAGGAAGCTTGTTAAACAAACCTTAATATGGAATGGATCTTGATTTTAACAAAATAATTATGATTAACATTGCTAATCAGGAGGAGTGGAAGGTGCTTCCTCTGCAAAAGATACTGTGGTATATTCCAAGTGGTAACACCAACATTTAATCAGAATTCCCGAAGGATCACTTCATAGAAAAACACTAAGTAAGAAACAGGTTGCTGCAAAATTGATTCATATGATTTCTCTTGCCAGATGTGGTTAAAGTGTAATTTATAATCAGTGGCCTGCATATCATAGCTTAAATAGTTGCACTCTCTTTCAAATAATAAGTATTAGGGTCACCTTTCTTTCTCCTGTACTGAAAGGGACTGTCTCTGTTTGGATGGCTGATTCCTGAGCCAAAAGCAGGGAATTTTCATGATGCTAATGGAAGAGGGCAGAAGATAGCATGTGAATCCAATTTTGAGGATAATGAGTCTGCTTTCCAGTTTGCAGAGCTGGCAGGCTGTTTTCAGATAGAGCTGCAACAGCACATTTTCCTCATCCTCTGCCCTTTCCAGAGGTCGTTTGACCTGGTATACACTTGTCAAATGGAGCAGATTGCCAGAGAGCTGAGACATATCCAGGGTGTCGGAAAAGGTATCAGGTGGATTTTTCTCTCACAGTAGATAATGTTACCAGAAGGGTTGTTTGGGACTCCAGACAGAAAAGCACATGACTGTAAGAAGAGTCAGAGAAGAAGGCTGGATCTGAAATGGCCATGACTGTAGGTGGTATCAGGCAACCAGTAGGAGGGAGGTGCAGAAATACTTCGAAGCTCAAATACTTGTTCCTTCTCTCACTCTCTGTGAAGTTTTTATGTCAGGAATTTAGATGTCATTCTCTGGAAAAACTAGGAGTCAGGGTTGTTTTCTACATAGATGGATGCAATCCACATCCCAACAGCCTTTGCTTCTCTCTATGGTCCCTTTGGTCAGGTTTAAAAGTCAGAATAAATGATCTGAGGGTGGAGATACAGCTGCTAGGACCTATAATTTGGCCTCACAGGAACACCTGGCTTCTGGAGTAAACTGCTGCTAAGTTACAGACAGGATAGAAGAGAAAAAACAAACTAAAGAAGATTAAATATAGCTTGAGTCTTATTTCTGTCCCACAGCCAGTTTCAGGGAATGTTTATCATGCATTTTTGAGGTAAATTCTGCATTCCTATTTATCTTGTTGCCAGTTCATATCCTGTCACAACATAGTCCCCCATGCGGAAATCATGTCCTATTTTTATGCAATTTATAGTATCTCTCTGAGATTAGTCTAGCAAACTGCCAGGTTTGTATGGATGAAACTACTGTACTAGAATAGCTTACAAGAAAAGCTAGAAATTCACATAGCAAGCTCCTAACACACAGTTGGCTCTGTGAATTACTTACCCTAAGTATCCCAGCATGTGCCTGTGCTAAATTATCAGCTATGACTTTTATTCAGTTATAACTGAGGTGCCACAGTGTTTATCAGGGCCTGCTGGTGAAAGAAAATCTTGAGGCTTCAAAACATTTATGAACAGAGACGGTTAAAAAAAAATTGTTTAAAAGCCCTGTGTTTGGCAGGCTACTCATCTTGAAAGTCAGGAAGCACTGATATCTCCCTCCTGGAGTTCCAACTTAGATACAAAAACTGACAGAATGTCAAAAATGAAGTACCAAACTAGCCATAATTTTATGAAGAGAGCCCTCTCTAACCAGGATATATCCTTGTGATCACCACTGCTGAAGATCAGATACACAAACCTTGGACAGGTTCTGTGCTCTTGCTTCACGGGGAGAGCTGTTTTTCTCCATGGGAGGTGTGGTTTCTGATCTAGGAGTAGTTTCTAGACTTGCTAGCATTGGACTGAAGGATGAAGGAGACATCTAAGGTCTTTTCTCTTCGTGGTGTAATGCACAGTGCTCTGGAACATTTTGCTGAGGTCAGAAACTGTGATAACCATGCCTGTGTAAATGGACATCCTGGGGAGAGTTATAGGTGTCTGTGTTTTGATGAAGGACTAGAAATACGAGAAGCTGAGAAGCACCTTCATATCCAAAGTTCTTGTAAGCATTGCTGAGCTCAGTCTGTGGTAGAGCTGGGAATGATAGCAGCAAAGCAGTTGGGATGAATTCTAAAGAATTTCAATGACAAAAAAAAAAAAAGAAAAGGAAATGAAACATTTTAGAAAGAGCTGCTGAAATCAGGTGTCTAACAGAGTCCACCTCCTCTCATGGTTCATGATTGTGCTCTGAAGGCAGTACAAATTTTCCTTCTTTGCCTAACAATTATTAATACTAAAACTGAGATCATTTAGCAGTCATGCTTCTGAATCTCCCACCCAACTCCTTGTTTAATATCATAGGCAGGGTTTCTGCCAGTGTTTTCTCAAAGGAGTAGCTCTATTTAATGAAACAATTAAATTTAAATTTGTTTGGTGGCCTGAAAGTCCTCAACAGTATTTCAGGCTTATAAACACAGTGGGAAGAAAATGATTCCTGAGAAATGAGAACAGAGTCAAGTTGGGGATAAATATCTTAAATTGTAATCTCAGCCACAAATCCCATTTCAGGAGCAGACAGCAGCCAGAAGGGGTCATGATCCAGCCTGACAAGGGATGAAATTGGCAGCACAAGCATGTGAAGCACAGCCACTGAAAGAAAAAAAGATGCTGGGCTGAAGTGACAAAATCAGACAGCAACTGATTTGGTAAAACAATCCATAAATGTTAGAGTTTGCTCTTAGGGAGAAAAGTTACCAAGATAAGAAGTCCTGTGTTCAGTTACTCACACTGTAGTAACACGGGTAGCAGTCAGTTATGAAATAAATAGCATATAAGAATTAAACAAAATAATTTCTAACAGCAGTAAGTAAAATCTCTCCATTCTGACTGATATGAATGTTATGGACTGCTTATAGGTTTGAATGCTAGTAACATTATAACTGTTTTAAGATGAGGATCACTTCTGGACCCAGTGTCCCATTTACTATCACAGGAACATCAGTGTAGAAAACCACTTGTGTATTTTGAGAGCTACGCCTGATCACGGTGGTAAGGCAAGCCTTATGGAAACTGTGCTAGCACATCTTAGCAAGTGGGTAACAAGGTACTTAAATGTGCCTGAGATGTGGTTATGAGTGGCCAGTGCCACAAGAGTATTTATTCTGAGAGGTCAGATACTGGGAAGGTCAAATCATCCCCAGAGAAGGCCAGCTTCTTCCAGAAAAAAGTGTTTTTCTGACTCTGAAAGGTGCTCAAGCAACATTACACATTTTTGCTTGTACTTGCTCCACTGACACTTCTGAGTTCTTCATCACCTTCAGGGTTTTATGCTTCTTCTCAGCATTGCAACACCAGCCAGCTAAATTTGGAATCAAACTATTTTTGAACATCAGTTTTTAGAAGACACTTTGTCAATGTCTAGCTAGTTTTTGTTTTCTCTTTTGCTTTTGAACAGAAAGTTTAATAGGGTATACCAATGAGGTGACACTGATCTCTGTTCTCCTTTACACTGTGTCTTATACCTGGCTTTCCCTTGCTAGTAATACCTCATTCTTATCTCTAAAACACTCCCTGCCAAGCTTTCTCCTTGCCCTGATTCAAAGGAGCACCACATTTTCTGTTCTACATGGCCTGAATGACTTCATTGACAACTGTTTTTCCTCATATAGGCTCAGTGGTCTAGTTTGCCTGTTCAGTGGAAAGGACAGCCAGGTACAAACAGAAATAAAAATATGCTCTTTTCTTGACATATTTTAGGCCATGCAAAGGACAGGAGAGTGAGGAAGTCTTGCTCCCACTGCAGCTCCACTGATATAGTTCTGATGAGCACCATCAGTGTGTGTGGAGAAATGAAGCCCCAGCAAGAGCAGCTGTGAAAGTGTCTTGCCAATACAGTCCCTACATAGATGGGAAATACAGTGAAAGAGACAAGATCTGACTGGAGATCCTTCTGTGAATTTGTGAGGGGTTTTTGTTTGCTTGGTTTGTTATGTTTTGTTTGTTTGTTTATTAACTGGTGAAACTTCTTTTTTTGATTGCAAATGTTCCTACTAAAAACTCAGTTAGGAAATGATGGACAGGTCTAGGATAGCAGTGATACTTGTTTGGAACAAGAAAAGACAAAGTGTGATCTTGGCTAGTGAAAACAAGAGGCTTGGGACAGGGAGGAGAAGCCTAGTGAGGGTGAAGAGCCATCAAAGATTTCCCAGATGGATCTATCAGGGACAGACTGCATGTGTTCGTCCTTCTGTACCTGCTTTCCTGAACAGGAGGCAGAGCATCCCCTTCCAGACACCCCTCGGTGCCTTCGGATGTGTCCTGTGTGTCACGTCTGAAGGGCAGTAGTACCCACAGATGGAGAGAGACATCCTTCTGTGCTCTCCTGGGAATGCTTGAGCAGATTGTGTTCTTCAGGGTGATTAGTTTTCATCCCGAATTGCAAACAACAGCTTTATGAGGTTACTCAAACAGTGGTTTATCCAGAGGAAATCTTGTGTGGCTTGTGACCTGACGGCATTGTGGCTGACTAAAATGGATTTTGAATGCTCACATATGGCGTTACCGAGTCTGGATTTTGTTGTCCAATGCAGTTTTATGTCAGTAGGCAGAGTGTTGAAAAAGTTTATTCATCACCCCACACGAAAACAAGAATCTTATTGCTCCTCCCTTCCAGCTCATTACATTTATTTAAGCATGGTGAGAAACATCATGAGGAGAATATTTTTAATTTATTTTGCTTTATTTAAAAATAGATTTATGATAGTGGTGGTGGGCTAAGCCTGGCCAGCAGCTAAGCCCCCACCTTGTTCACTCCTCCATCAGATGGGGGAGAGAATCTGAAGGGCAAAAATGTAAACAACTGGTGGGTCAAGATCAAGACAGTGTAATAAGTGAAGGCAAGCTGCATGCACAAGCAAAGGGATTTGTTCTCTGCTTCCCACTGGCAAGCAGATGTTTATCCAGTTCCTGGAAAACAGGGCCTCAGTATGCATAACGGTAACTTGGGGAGGCAGGTGACATAACTTGAAATACCTGTGACTTCCTCCTCCTTTCCCTAAAATTTATTGCTAAGCCCATCGTTGTAGTATGGGATATCCCTTCAGTCAGTTCAGGTCAGCTGTCCTGGCTGTGCCCTGACCCTGCCAGGGTGCTGGGTACCTGAAGAGCAATTGTTCTTATCATTGAAGACTGAGAAAAAGAAGATATGAAGTATCTCAGCCTTTTCCTCATCCTTTGTCCCCACGTTTTCCCCCTGCTTCCAATAAAGGACGGAGATTCTCCTTTGCCCTCCTTTTGTTACTAATGTGTTTATAGAAAGGTTTTTTATTGTCTTTTACAACAGTAGCCAGATTAAGTTCTAGCTGGGCTTTGTTCCTTCTCATTTCCTCACTGCATAACCTCACAACATCCTTGTAGTCTTCCTGGGTTGCCTGCATCAGCTTCCAATGGTCATAAACTGTCTTTTTATTCCTGCATTCCAGCTTCTTGTGAGGCTTGTCCTCCATCTGTTGGAGGGGTTCCTGCTGTAGTGCTCCCTATTAACTCACAACTCAAATTGTGGGTTATGACAATTAAAAGGTATGTTGAAGAGTAAATTTTCTAGATATTTCACAGGGTAAAAATGTCTTGGTCCTGGGGGTACCTGGGGGTACCTGACTGTTCCTGGTCACTCAGCTGGGTTCCCTCAACTTGCCCATGGCTCAGAACCCATTTCAACCCCTCAGAATCCTTCCTCCCTGCTCACAGGAAGGCTTTCTTCCCCCACTTTCTTTTAGCTTTTTTTTCTTTTCTGGTTTCTATATCCAAACTGAGTTTCTTGCCCAAGCACAGATCTTAGACATGAATCTTTCTAAACGAGCACAACCAGAAATGATTCACAGTGAAATTATGATGTGTTTGCAGCCACAAATACATTGACTGAAAGGCCAAGTTTCAAGAAAGGTAAAAAATGAATGGAACACAAAAAAGTCAGGAATAGTTTGTAGGCAGAAATATGGAACATAATTTAGGTGTAATTGTGAAAATGGTTGTTCTAATGGAATATGGTGTGTGGATATTAAAAAAGGATGACCCCTAAGAAATAACTTACAAACAATTGCATTCTCCAGCATCATTGCTTTTGATAAAATTAGGATTTTTGAGCTTTTTCTGTTTCTAGACTGATTCTTGCTGCCTGATTTGGGCTGAACATTTGCAACACATTAAAATATTCCTTCTGCTAGAGCCTGAGTGAATACTTGCACTCAGCAAATTCCCATTAGTACTAACATTTTAAGTACTCAGCATTTTGTTGCTGCAGTGAGTTTTCTCTGCCATGTTATGTGTGTAGTTTTTCATGCCTCCTTTTTAAATTCACAGTGTGAAGGGTCAGGCTACGTCAGGTCCAATCCCCAGTCAGATATGAGTGCTGTGTATTTCCTGACGGCCTCACACCAGGAAGAAAAATGACCTCTCATTCATGTTTTTAAGCAGCTACCTTCAGATTGTTTAGTAGGAGGCACTAGACCTCATGACATGGGTATATAAGAGCTGGGTCAGGATTTAATTCCAAATGACTTTTTTTTTCTTTTTTAGTACTGCTCACCAAAGTCCCCGGTTACTGTGATTATTGTTGCACACATTATACATTTGGTGAAGAAATGTCCAAAATCCCAAGCCACCATTTCAATTAACAGGCAAAAAGATATCTTCCTTCTAGTGTTGGCAGGAAAGTCTAATACAGAATTGGCTTTAAGCTAAATGCAAGTGGACCTTACAAACAGTTTTTTTAAATGACAGTTTGGTGTATGGACAGGGAAGTTGAGGGAGGTACTTTTACTACTACATCCAAGTATAGCTTTTTTTTCTCTGCCAAATCTTAAGCAAACATCATATTTTAGAGGAATTTAGAAAGTAAAGTGACCAAGTCACAGTTATTTCTCTGTGTACATTCCATTTCTCTTTTAAATGAACTATTAAAGAAGGAATTGAACAAACATATGACAATCTCTTCCTACTGTTGACAAACAAACCTGAAGTAGAAGATAAAATAAAATTGACAAAGTAGCATGAAAGAGGAAGAATGAGAGCTCAGATTCTGGCAGCTTGAAGCCAGGATATACTCAAAATTTTAGAGCTGACGTAATTTGACAGCTCTGATGAAATCCTAGGAGTATGTATGCACATTCAGCAAAAAAATATGGCCATGAACTCTATCTGTCTTGACAGGCTGCCACTTGAATGGATACTTGATTAATATTATCTTTATTCACAGAGCTGCTTGGCATGAGCAAATGAATTTCAAAATATTGAGCTAAATGCTTTCATAATTCACTAGTGCAGGAAGGATACAGTGCAAATGAGACCTGGAAAATTAGTCCTACATTAAACGCAATCCATCACTTTTCCACAGGTTTGGCTCATTGGGGTATACAGGTAGACTTGTACGTTACAATAATCACTAGAACACATATTTTATATAAATGCAGCTTAAATGATTATTCACACTAAAAATATGATTTAAGGGTTTGCTGAGTAGGGCCTTTATCTGAAAAAATACTCCTCTGTTTTGTGAACTCTAGGCTATCATTTATCATACTTTTATTTAGCCTTGATTACAATTCCTTAATACATTAACTATCTCTTTAATGACTCAATCTAGAGGAAAGAGGATCCAGCACAAAAGCTGTTCTATCAGGAACCTGCAATTTTGCAAAGAAAAAGGTTCTACGAGTAAATTTTGGGGCACTTATTTTAATGTGTTTTTTCTTGTATTACCTCCAACTTTCCTACTAGCAATATTTTGTTCCTGTTTCTAGGGATCCATTTAGAATATGAGGGATGCTTAAGTTCCACTTTCCCTCTCTTGTAATTTTTGTTCCATAATTCAAACTGCTGGTATTTGGCTTGGCTTCTCCTGGAATCTGTCAATGCTGGTTTTGGTTGCAACCAGCATCATAATATTGGAAGTGCTGACCTTCTGGGTTAAAAGAAAGGAAGGCCATCTAGGGTGTTTCTGTATTCTCTTGGGTGCAGGATGGCAGTCCTTTGGCACAACTACAGCTGTGTGTGATATGGAAAGAGCTGTGCTAAGGCTTCTCAAGTCTGCACTAGAAATTCAGCTCACAAAGGGCTTGCAAATGGAGCGCTTTTTTCCCTCCTGGCCAAAAAAAAGTGATATAGGTGAAAGCACGAATCAGCTCGTGAGAGGAACCAAAGCCTGAAGATGGTGTTCCTTCAAGAAAGAATTCTCATTATACTCTTGTGATTTTCACCTGGCAAATCATGGGGCAGTACCCAGGTGCTTATGCATCAGTGTCATCTGAGATGCCTTGGGACACCTGATACATTCATAAGGCTGCAAGAGACCTGCACCCCTTTGGTTGTAGTCCAGCTGGGACTAGGGAGACTTAAATGGCACAAGATGTCCTTTATCTATTTGGTAGATTTCTGTATACATCCCCTCTCAGTTGAGTACCCTGTGGTTGTTGTAAGGACAAGGCAGAGAACAGAGAAGGGAAGTTCACATTATGCATTCTTAGAATGCACTGAAGATTAGAGAAGGTGTCCCACATCTCTGCCACAACTGCTAATATGAAAACTCATGTTTTACATAGCATTTTATGAGTGTGCCTTTCAGCAAATGAGTTGTTCTTACCACAGTTGCTCTGAAAACTTGCTCCTGGCCCTACATGAGTTGTGCTCTGGAGAAGAGGAAGCTTGAGCCTGTCAAGGCATGGATATTTTGTGAGTGAGCCCTCGTGCAGATATATGTTTGCCTTAGAAACTGGAACGTGCTCTTTTGCACTTTAAGAAGGATTGTTAAAGGTGGAGACTGCTCATGGAGGTGTTCTCTGAAAGCAAGAAAACTGTGCTACAGAAACTGAAGTGACTTAATTAATCTTTATTAATAAAAATACATTTAAACACAGTTTTCATTACTGTTCCTTCTAATCCTTACACTGGCACAGAGTCAGAGGCAGACTGGTTATGATGAGGTTCCCCAGGACACTATTTAATAGAACCAACAGAAGGCACTGTTTACTACAGAACAGCTCATGGTCAAAAAAGCACATTTTCTTTTTTGTTTGTTTGTTTATTATTTTTCTATTGTTTTCCTATGTCATGCACAAGAAAATTCAAGAGCATTTGTTTCATCTTTTATTCTGAGAACAGAAAATGTTGTTGCAGTTTTTGTTTGGACACGTGCTAATTTTCCTTCCCAGTCTAGGACAAAGTGGTTTGGAAATTGCCTTAATAGACAGCCCTGGGAACTGTTCCCAAATAATGAACACTATTAAGTAGCCAGATCTAGTTCAAGGATGATGACTTTGGTAATTCTGTGTACAGGAACATGCTGGTTTTGCTTTGCAGTATAATTAGTCTGTGCACCTGCTTTAGTTTAAATGTAAGCCATATGCTTGGTTTGTGAAAACCAAACATCTGCCATACAGTTGCTAAAATATGTACCTTAAAATATGCTTCTGATCTGCTGCTATATATCTTAAAGGAAATAAACAAAAATACACACTGATATTTTAAGTCTGAATTTATAGTTGCTCCTCATTTAATTCACAGCTCTTCTCAAGAACTGTACTTTTGACATGCATAAGTCACTTGGTCTAAATATGCCTTTTATACTTCTGAATCATCTTTCACATATTAACAGAAAGCTTGCTTCTCTCCCAGAGCGAGTAGATCTCATTAATTTCTCTGCTTAATAGTACTGGGATTGAATCCTCTTGACCACTGCCTAATGGGGTTTACCCTTGAAAGATTTAAGCCCGGTTTATCTCCTGTCAATTTCTAACAGAGTAAGAGGCACTGACTGATGGAATGACCGTTTAAAACTACACATGTATTTGGAAGCTGCCATAAATTTTCTTTTTGCAATGGTATTTGCAAGAAACAGAATAAAATATACCACAGAGTAGATGAATGTGAAGGTCAGACTGTTTTTTCTGCCGTAACAAAAAGCTTAATACCCTAAGTGGTGATAGCTTTTACTAACGAGGAGAACTATTATCCTTGGTATTTCTGAACAGTGTATTAAGCTAGCTGGAAGTTTTTACTTTATCTCTCCTGCTTACCGTGACTTGAAAATACAATTAATACATTTTATGATTAAATTGTCTAGTCCATGTTAAACTTAACTGTACTACTTCTGCTTGTGTTAAAATCAGCAAGCCATCAAAAGAACTTCATAGTATTTTCAACATTGTTTTAAAATGTCAAGCTAGAAAAACAAACTAAAACATGGATGGCTTTTTGTCACTAAACAGCCTTTAGACAATAACCAATTGCTTACACAGAGTAAGAGCAAGAGGGAAAAGTTTGATGTCTCAGGACCCTAAAAGTGAGGGGTCCATGTTTTCCATGCCTTTTCTCTAAAGCACTGTAATCTTCAGTTACAAGCGTGGTCTCCATTACAGGTGTATCTAAAGACATGGCTGTTAAAAAACAGCCTGGATCTCGGCTGGTCAGAGACGTATTTCATGGGAGGAATCAGTTCTAAAAATCACCTGCTTCCTGAACATAGTTTGGATAGTAGCACAAGACAATGTGGATTCTATTTCTTATACATTCTCTTCTTGGGTTTGAGTGGGGTGTTTTTGAGGGCATGGGGCAAAGAGGGGGAAATGAGGAGAAGATTACATGTCTTTAAATAAGGCTATGAAAAATAACAATGACATCACTACAGTGAAGTATTCATCTTGCCCAGCAGACAACTGTATGGAACCATCTTCCATTAGAAAATGGAGATTGTTAAATCAGAAGAATTTCACAGGGATTTCATTAACAATGTTATGAAAATAAATTTCCTTAAACTTCATTTCCAATGGAAAAAGTATACCATTTTTTGTGCTGTGTGTTAACAGTAAACTTGAAGTACACCTCATATTTAACATAATGATATATGTATAATATGGCATTGTTGAAATGTTTCAATGTTTAAAAAAGAAAATTGATACTTAGGGCTGAGGGTATTCTGAGTTTCATGCTGTGGAAAATTTTGATTTTAATCGCAAGATTTGTTTTAGAAGAGAAACAGCGAACAACTCTACATGTAAACAAAGTTCTGTAGCACATGGGGTTGTTACTTAGGCTAAGAAATATTAGGATTCTACTCTGTTTGGGCTCACATTCTTGGCAGTCTTCAAGAAAGGTGTAAGCCAGCACTGTTAAACTTGGATGTCAGTGGTTCTTCCTAATACAGTATTTTTTGGTTCACAAAAGAGAGAGAAACTGAGACAGAACTCAAACCCAAGTTGTGAACTTTTCTGTCTTAATACCTTAGTGCATAAACTAAAATATGTTTTTATTTTTCTTATCCATTTGTCAAGGAAAAGGAAAAGTTTACATTTTTGCCCTGTTTTTGAAAAAGCAGCTAGCAACTAGTACATGAGGGAGAAACCTTTTCATCTAAACAGATTTTTGGTGCTTATATATGTGTGCAGAAAATAACATTTTTTTCCTAGCATCTGTCTGCAATGCCATCTGCTACTGTGCTACAGGCAGCTTTGATTGTGTAAACTCAGCTTTCCAGTTTGCCAAATGTAGTGACTTTGAAAATGCATCCCCATTCATCCTCTACTAAGGCATTTGGTGCCTTCAGCAGACCCAGTGAAGAATGTACCAACCTCATCTACAGTGAAACATTTCTCGTCTCCTCGCTTCTGCTTGTGCCTTCTCATGTACCATAGCCATCAGGTCAAGCCTTAGGGACAGATAACAGTATTCTGTCTGTCACCACAAATTTGTATTTAATACACATCTATAGTGACTTTTAATTCCATTATTGGGTTAAGACCTTCATTCACAGTTTTTTAATATCTTATAATATTATTTGCTCACAGCTATTGAAAGACAAGCTAGTACTATAGCATTGAGCAATGCTACTACCAACACACTCTTCTGTGTTTCATTGACCTGACCCAAACCTTAAAGTCTTGTCATTTTCTGGATTGCTTGGGTAGCCATCTCTTACGCTGTGCTCGTAGTTATTTATCTATTCTTCTGTGGGGTGTAGTGGGACAAATCCTTCAAATCCTTTTTTTTTTTCTTCTTGAAAAGCTCCCACCTTAAAACATCCTCTTAGAAGTTGTTTTAGCCCTTGTCATGGCTTTAGTCAACATAAGCTTCCTGCATTTTATTATATGATTGTAACTGTGAAATAGCCAAGAAGAGAAGGTCCTCAGAGACAAGTCAGAGAAGTCAGATAAAGGCTCAACCATGTCAATATCATGCTGCAAGAGACTTTCTGCACTTCATAGAGGCAAAGTTTGAAGAGAAGGGTAGTGTCTGTTTTGGTTATTTTTTTTCCCAGCTGAATTGGAAGAAACACACAGGATTTTGAAACACAAGAGCCCTTCTTGAGCTCTGAAGGAGGAGCAGCATCACACTTCAAACTAAGAGCAAACTGGTAACAATTGAGTTTAACTTAATTATGGTAATCCATATAAAACTGAGAGAAAAGGATTACTGGTACCTCTGGAGCAGAGTGAGATCCTAGCAAGGACATTGCTAATATTTTAATATTTTTAGTCATTTTGACACAGCAAAAAGAAAACCAGGTAATTATTACCAGTGGAAGTGAGATGTTACCAGAGGTGGGAGTAAATATTAGTGTGCCAAAATAATCTCTGTCTGTGTGCAATTTTGAGTATCCATTAGAATGATGAACTGAGTTTCCAGTGTCATCCTTTGGGTTTCAATCCTTGAGACTCAGGACTGAACCATCCCAGAGGTGGGCCAGTTGTTTTGAGAAGCACCTTCTCCCATTCTGCCCTTCACTGACCACACGAGCTCTTCCATGTGAGTGCAACACCCCTGTTACAAGGACTGAGAAAGATGTGTCAGACTAAAGAGTGCATGTGAAGTGTCCCACTTGGTTTTCTTGAGATGTCTTGTGCTGTGATCAATACTGATCTCCACTTGAGTCCCAGTGCTCTGCATGAACAGGATTGCAGACCCTGACAGGGACAGATGTTGTTTTGTCCTGTCTATAAACTTCTCTTGGAGGAATTGCATGCCTCTGAGAAACCTGTGCAAGGAGCTTGCTCATCCTTCCAGAACCAGAATACGTGAATGTATTAGTCAGAGACTGTACCAGCAGAACCAGGTTTCACCTGAAGTCCTTGCAAATGAGCACAGAGTTTTTAACCTGGATGGGAAGAACCTGGAGGTGCACTCCTGCGAAACCTATCAAGATATCCTTGTATCCTTGTACCTTTCTAGCCAGTGTGGAAGACATGAGAGTCTTTACTCACAGTATGCAGCAAGTCCGGGGCTAGACTCCTGTAAGTATTATGCAAATACCTGTGTAGTATCTGCACTAAAAGAGCTTCTCAAGAATTATGTGAATCACAAGACAGCTTGTTATGGCAAACACAATATATTCAAGACTTTTTCTGCTTCAT
Source organism: Dicrurus megarhynchus (assembly GCA_013399195.1). Lineage (NCBI taxonomy): Eukaryota > Metazoa > Chordata > Aves > Passeriformes > Dicruridae > Dicrurus > Dicrurus megarhynchus. The sequence goes on from VXAD01008059.1 coordinate 781,658, forward strand.
CACACAATTAAAAAAAGGATTTGATATATTCCTATGTCAGAGAAGGTCTGATTCATGCATTTTTAATTGCTACAATGAAAAATGGTGGAGAAAATCAGAAGTGAACAAAGCTGTGGGAGTTGGTGGAATGAATGCATAGATCAGAAAGTAGAAAAGCTCATTAAATTCTGATGAGTGAACTTGGTTTTAAATGTAGATGTTTTAAATCCAGTTAAAGTACCAATTTTCACTTTTTGAGACCAAAGCAAAATAAATAAATGTATATTAATGTCAAATGGATCATTTATTGGAAGTCAGCAATATATTCTTTGGAAAAAGTACGTTTTCAGAAATTTGCCATTTGAAAGTGATTGTGAGATGAAGGGTCAAAAATAAACAACACTAGAATTCTTGCTAACACCAGGAATTAAGGAAGCTGAGGTTGATGTCTCCTCATACCAGATGCTCTTGGCATGTATAGAGCTGGATGTCTTAGAGCATGACAGTATATATAGAGGAAAAGGCACAAGAAGTTCTCATCAAATGAAGCTGGATGTGTTCTTCAGAGGTGACTATATGGCCTGAGACATTTGAGTGAATGGAATGGTAATCTCACTTAGCGGAAGAATTAAATTCCCTTTGAAAGTGATGACAGTGCTGTTACTCTAACTAGCAACAGGTGGACTAAACATGAAGAATTTTGGCCTGGAGGATCCTAATCTTGCCCTAAACTGTGTAGAGAAAATGAAGTAGTGTGGAATAACTAGGTGTTAATAATCTTATTTTAAAAAGCCATCCTGTAGTCTAAAGCTGGTAGAGGCTTTACAGTCGCCTGCAGAAGCCATGTAGAAGTCTTCAGTTCCTCTCAGGTTCTATGGAGAAAGAAGTCCCCATATACACAGAATATTAGTAACATCTGTCTTTCATTGAGTATGAAAAGTGTGGACAAAAACTGCCCACATCCGCATACATGCCTGAATAGCATGCTGGAGTCCACAGCGCATGGCAGAGGAGACAAGGTGGCAGTGATTAATTTCCTGGAACAGTTCTCTACTAAGTACCCAGTACTTAGTAGAGAACACAGGTACCCATTTTGACTTTTAATAATAATACCTGGCAACAGGAGGGATGAGACACCTTGGCTGGGAGGGAGGATGCTGGTCCAGGTCAATTTGGCTTTAAATGTGAAGAAAATTCCTGGAGCTGTGGAGCAATACTTGGCTTTGTTGCTAGAGAAGCAGAAGCTTAGAAGGACTTACGGGACTAAGCAAGGCCCCAATAGCTTTAGTACCTCCAGGGAAAGCAGACTCGTGGGAGCTCCAGTTTCTCAGTTTCTCTGAGAGTTGTGCTCAGCACCTGCACACTTAAGTCACTGAATGAATAGATTTCCTGTGGGTTTTGTTTGTTTACTTTTTTTTTTTTCCTCCCAAGAAAAGCCTAACTTCTAGGGTTAAGAGGTCAGGCACTCAAAAAAGCAATTCAGTGATTCTCTGTGATTCCAGAAAATGATGGCATGTTTCTTTGGAGTCTTTCACATGGGATCGGGGTAGTGGTGTGGCAGGTAGGAATGACGGCATATAAATTTTTAAAATTTTTTTTCACACTGGGATTGAAGATGTGAATGAAAATGAAAGATAAAATAATCAGGAATAAAATCAGCCCTGAAAAACCAGACTGAAACCATACAATAAAGAGGTCAGATTTGCATTATTGGGGAAATAAGGAATAGTAATGTCTGAAAACAGCTAGGCAGCATTTATCTATGCAAGAGAATAAGTATTCTCATCCGGCTATGAAATTGATAGATTATTCTTTTCAAGCACTAAAGGCATATGGAAAATAGGGAGGAAAAACCCAGGACCATGGATATCTCAGATCAAAGCCACCATTCACACATCATCACTGGGATAATTCACCTTCTGGTTGATCTCGCCAGGCTGTCACAAAGCATCATGAATTACGTTGGAAGTGAAGGAGCAGAGGGAATCACAAACAGTGCTGGCAGTTGGGCCTCTGGTTCTTCTATGATACATGTGAGCTGCACTTTAATTCTCATTCCTAAAGGCTTTTTTTTTTTTTTCATCAGATATGATTTTTAAATTTTTTAAAATGGGAAAAGCAAGACATAATTTTCTCAGATTTACTGGTTTCTTTCTTCTGCACTCAGACTGCCCCTACTCCTGTGCTTATTATTATCCCATTGCTGTTTTAAAGAATAACATCTCTTCCTCACAACAACAACGTAGAAGATAGCCAAGAACTGAGAAGGCTTTCAGATTAACACAGGCTGGTAAGGGTGTTGTGTGAATAATGGACAGCAGTTTTTCTGTGAACCCTTTAGTACTTACTAATTGTTGACACTTGCAGAAAACTGTCCTGGTCATTGAAGATTAGTTTGCCCCTTCCACTGCTGAGTTCCTATGAGTGTTACTGGGATGTAGATCATTACATTAGAGCAAATAGCTTGTACAGAGAAATATTTTAATGCCTGTTATCAAAATTTCTCTATATCATTACTTTCCTTCTGCAGAAGAATTTGTATTTCCAAAGTATATATAAAAAAGTAAATTCTTGGTGGATTTTACTGGAGTTACTAAAATACATTTATAGCAGCTGTGGTTAATTCATAGCTAACTATCATTTCTTTAATCACTTATGATAATTTAGAATGAAAATATGTCATTGTTTTTCAAACTGAAACATTCTTTGGATTGCCCAGTATGGCTGATTATAGGATTTAATAGTATTCAACTGCCATCAGATTGAATTCTCCCACTTACCTCTTCTTAAAACAGTCTCTCTTTCTCCAACATTGAATAACTTAAATGATTTCCCTTGATATCAAACCTAGATTAGTCAGATGTGAGAACAAAGAAGAGACCTTCTGGCTAACTGCAAGTAGCTCATGTCCTGCTGTTGAGCATTTATCAGGACCATTGAAAGTATGCCAAGTAAGTGCTGGTTCATTGCCTAATTTTATTCTAGGTAGAAGTTTCCATTGAAACAAACCACTGCATTAAATGAAACCATTTGATACCACTGTGTTCAAGATTGTCTGTATCATATTTTTTAAATGTTTGCAATATAAAACACTTTAAAACCCTTTCTGGATTTAAAGGTCATCTTTGATGGTCTTTATTTGAGATGTGACATGTTGGAGATATGTATGTGCTCAGCACACTTAAAAAAAGAAAAGCACAGAGATAAAATTATCAACTAACTGGATCTGTGAGGCTGCTGCTTTTGTCTTTAGTGCAAGTGAGAGAATACTGAGTATTTTGTCATTTATACCAGTCAAGAATGACCTCTACATGATAAGAAGTGGGTTAGCTGCAATATAAAATGGTTTTCACGTTCTCCTCTGGATTCAGGTAGGATGGACTTGTTTAAGGCTTAAATAACTAATCAAATGAGCAGAAAAAAACCCCAACATTTGATAACACTGTTGTGCAGCTTTGAGCTATGTAACTTCTACAGCTGCTGAGTTTTATGTGGCATGTTAGGTAAAAAAGTTTAAATTGGGTCCAGGTTTCCTAGCCCATAAACTGATTCCAACGTCAGTCAAAAGCAGGTAGCTAGGGAAGTGTGCAAGAAGACGGGTGCACAAAACACTTTGCCCCTTATTCTCCTGCCATCATTGTGTAGATCTCTGTCATATCCCCTTCAGCCATACTTTTACTATGCTGAAGAGATCTAATTTGCAAAATCATTCTTCATGTAGAAGCCATTGTTTATTTCTGCTAACTCTTCTTGCCCTTCTTCAGTTAATTTCTAATTATATTCTACAACTTTTGATATACAAAGAGCAAGACTGCATTAAGCAAACAATGCATTACATAGGGGCATAATAAAGTTATTTTTTTTCTTCTTCTCCTATTCTTTTCCTAATTAATTTGAATACTGACCTGCTGTTTTGGTAGGTATTGAACCAAAGTTTTCTTTGAATTGTCTATGATAAAGTCAAGATTTTTCTCCTGTGTTATAACAGACATCCCAGGGCCCATCATTTCAAGCACTGAGTTTTGCATCTCCTGAATAGAGAACGAAATCTACTCAATTTAATCTGACCTTGTAGTTACATTCACTTGACTTTACAATGTTCTGCCAATCTGGACAGCTCTAACATATATCTCTGGAGATGCTGTTCAGTCTTTGTAAAGGTTTAGGTCCAATGACCTTCTTTTGTTGCACTGTTCATGTTTACAGGTATCTGGAGTGCTTTATGCTAATTGCTTGTTTCCATCCTTGTAGCTAGGCTCAGGAATGGTATAAACCTTTTTAGGTGCCCTGAGTGAATAAAAAGACTCTTGGTTTCAATGCATCTGGGCATCAGTAGGCCCTTAACCAGTAACAGTTTGTCCTGCAACAGACTTTAATATCCATTTCCACATCCATCACAGGAAGATAAGACAGGAACATAACCTTCCAAATGGCAAAACAACATGCTCACGTGTTTCAGCCTTAAATATTCATTAATATCTTCCTCTTGTTTCTTTAAAGTTTCGACATTTACTTAAGTAATTACTATCACCTCTAAATGTCTGCCCATATTTTGTCCTTCGCCAGTGTTATTCATGCCTTTGTTTCATCTTAGCTCCTTGAGCCAGCCTTTATCGTGTCTGCCAGGTGTACTGTGCACATATATTTTGAATTAATCTCCCTACTCTGTCAGAGTGTAAGGAAGTTCATTTATTCAAAGTAGAAGGGATGAGGGAAGGGAATTCAGCCTGAGATACCCTGGTCTTGGTTGTCTTTGTGAGTTACACTGGGCGAAATGCTGCTTTCCATGTGAATAGTGTCAGTGCAAGCAAAGACAATGTCAGACATGAGTAGCCTCAAGTCAACTCCTTTGCCATCAATATGCCTCAAAACAAGCTGATTAATTCTTCAAACTCTTTCATTCCAACTCTTTCATTTAATTTCATTCCATTCCATACAGCTTTGCTGCACTGCGCACACTTCCATCATGTAAAATCTCATAGCAATGTTCTTTCCCATCATGAGTGAGATGGCAGTCCTGATTCAGCAGCTGGGCACTTTGCTCTGCAACCCATCTCACACTTGCATAAGTAAATGCTTCCTGAGAGTTTAGTGTTGCTTCCACAGCTAGGCAAATAGATTTACAGGTACAAAATGACATGAACAGCAGTGCAGTTGCATGAGCTTTCTTCTTTGTGGAGTTGGTTGGTCAGACCCTGCATTGGAAGGCTGACTGGCTGGGAAAGTTTGGGGTGTCATGTGGTGCTGCTTGAATATCTCACTGATGGGCTGGGAACTCAGCCCTGGTACATTGGTGTTAATCCATCAATATTCACATACAGACAATCAAGAATGCAGGATAACTTGGCAAGTAACTGAAAGAAAACTGGGACGTCTTCTCTTTCAAGTCAGGCTCATCCGGACTCAGTGTGACTCCTTCCAGGTGATTTGGAAGCACCTGGCTCTTAAATTAGAACAAAGAGTGTCTCCAAGTGACAATTTTCCACTTGGAAATGAGAGGCAAAAAGGAATCAGGAGGAAACTAATGAGTGTATGCTGAATAAACCAAAGTTGCTATTTAAATTTAAAAAATGTTGAAGAAATATATGAAGTGAAACTGCTCACACAAATTGGTGAAGACAGTCCTGAGCAGATTTTGCCAGCACACAGTGAGGGCTGTGTAAGAACTCTTAGATCCTCCTGAGATGGGAGGTCTGTGGGAATGCTTTGAAGGCAGATAATGAATACAGCCAGGAAGAAGCAACTGGGAGATGCTAGGAAAAGCCCACTGAGTGCTGAGAAGAATCACACTGGATATCCATCATCACAGGCTCTGTCTTTGATGTGTGCTTTGGTACAAAGCTTTGGGAGAGAAGAAAATATAACCAAAGAATTCAAAAAAGGAAGTGCAAGTTAGCCACTACAAAGTTTATCACTTCTGTCTTTAGCTGATATAAGTGACTGCTATGCCAATAGATGTACCTAAAGGTATAGTGATTTGATCCATTATACCTTTTTTGAGTTAACTGTAGTTTAACTTCAAGCCCAAGGAGAATTTCAACTGGAGAAACAAACAAAAATAATTTAAATATTTTTTAAAAGAAGTTGTTTTTAAAATCAAAACAATATTGAAATTGCATTAAAAGTACAGAAAGAGAACAGTTTCAGTTCTTCTGTGTTACAATGGCTGAATGGTGCCTGTAGGTGTATGTCCTATTTGCCTACTGGGTACCTTCAAAAAGCTCTTGGTAACTACCGAAGAAAATACAGTAGTTACCAAAAGGACTTTTGGTTCTTAACTTGTAATTTCAGAGAAAATCACCCATAATCTTTTTTGTTTTGTTTTGTTTTCCCTTTCTGTAGATACGTTATTAATTTTCTTCTGCCATAAATATTTAAGGAAGATGAAACTTACTGGCTCAAACTTTCACTTAAAACAAATTTAAATTCTTTCTCCATAAGCAATTTTCTCATCAGATAGTCATCAGACTTGGCACCTCTCTTCCCTGAAACCTTACAATTTGTTAAGTTATAAACCAGTCCTTGTGGCTCAGGCATGCTCTGAGCTCTGGGTTTATTTACGAAACAGACCAAACACAGATTTCCTTCCCTGTGCTGTAGAGTTCATATCAGATACTGTGCAGTAGGTTAACATTTTCTGTGCAAGAGGAAAGAGAGAGATTTTATTTTACTGCTCTTTGTTGAGGAATGCAACTCCTGCCATCTTCAAAGGATCAAGACAATTTGTAAATTAATAGACCAGACATTATTGCACTAAAGCAATTTCAATTTGAGTTTATGGAAGTAAGCCATAGTGGCAAGTTTATAAACCAAGAGATCATAAGGTTGCAGTGAACTGCCGTTGCAAGTTTGATGTTTCTGTACTGAAAAAATTGCCCAGCTTTCATAGGAACTGACAGATATTATAGCTGTGACACCATTGTTACTTTCATGGTGTAGGCCCCAAGTGTTTGGGGTTTGTAAACAGAAATGGCTTTAAAACTCTGCAGTGTCAGTTTGGGACCGGACCATGATTGAGATGGAAAAAAATCTTGTACCAATCCCTCTCCTCAGTTTTGTATGCAACGTGTAAGAATGGAAGAGCCTTCCTTCAGTCTCTCTGTTGACTCTTGCTTTGCTCTGTGTTTAAGAAGACGCCAGAAACTTTCCAGGGCAGCCAGTTGCACCCCATGGGTTTTGCACGATAACTAAGTGGCCCCCAGCTGGGCCCGTGCAGCTTCTTCATGAATCTTTTTTTCAACAAAGGTCAATAAATGTGACTTTTGTAAGCAAACACAAATAAAGGGATTATAGTTTTGCTACACTGTGAGAATGGAAATTGCTGTATCTGATTCCCATGGTCAGTTTGTGTCCTCACATCATTCTGGCAACACCAAGCAACTGTAAGCCTGCCCAGTTAAACATGGCTGAGGCTGCTCCGTGCTTCTGGAGGAGTGTAACCACAGCAGAGCTGGCTGGTGACTGCAGCACGTTGTAGCTGTGAAAGAAGTGCAAATTAACAACCCAAATTAACAACCCAAATTGACATTTGTAACTGCGTAATACCCGTCTGCACTTGTCTGATGTTGGGCTGCACATATTTCTCCTCTTTGTGTTGATACACATTTCAAGATGTTACCAAAATACATTAAATTAATAAGCAAATGAAATGGATTTAAAAGTGCTGGTATTTCTTCAAGCACAAATTAAAACATTTTGGCCCCCCCAAAAATCATACTAAGAGCTTCTAGCTTCTCAACTTGAAAGCAATTCCATGATGTCTCATGGAGGCTGTAGTTTGGCTGCTGTAATTTCCATTCCTCTCTATATACCATATATAAGAGAAGCAAGAGTCACCTTTCTGGTGAGAGAAGAGCCCTTTTCATCATGAGTGTCAATGACCTGAAAATGAAGTTTAGCCACTTGAAGCAGCCAGTACAGGAGAACTAGTACAGGAGATGACTGAAATACAGCTTCTCTGAACTAGAAGGAGGATATTTCCAAGTCTTTGCAATATTTTTTTGATTAAGAAGAAAACATGCATTTTGCCAAAACCCTACTGGGTACCAAAACCAGATTAATCTGAAATTTTCAACCGCACACTGTGCAGATTGATACACTCATCACCTATTTAAACTCCAGGCTAACTAAACAGCTTATTAACTCTCTTTTCACAAATCAGTCCATGTTATCACCTTTTAAAACCTCTCTCTAGAAAATTATGGAGTTGTATAGGACCCACATTCACACAATGTAAAATAGAAATTTACACCCAGAGATTAAATTATAGATTCTAGTTTCTTCTCTAAATTTTTAACTGATTTATAGCTTCCAGACTGCACAGTGCAAACATTTCTAACAGTAATTGAGTGTAATTAAATTATTTCTCTGAGTCTTTTAAAGATTCTTTTACAGCTGTGTTTGAATAAATAGGAAAAATCTTTAAAACAAGAATTTCAGGCCTCATTTTCATAATTCTGAGACTCATAAATCAAGAAAAGTTCAGTGAAAAGTTTTCAGTCTTAAAGTTTTCAAACATTTAATATAAAATTGCCTACCACAAGCAGATTAGATATTATCTACTATTTCCTATTTTTAAGCTAAATATCCCTTCTTCAGTCAGCTGAGTTGCTAACTAAAATGTTGCTGAATTTGATGGCAGCCACTCACGGAAAAAGGAACCACCCACAGTTTAAACATCATACAGGTGTTTCAAGTCCTCAGGCACACTAACAGCATGTTTGCATCTGTAGTTAACACATAGAAAGAGTTGTGGCACATAAATGAATATGTGCAAAATTAATATTATGCAACCATAATTCAAGAAACACCTGACTATGTTCCAAAATGCCAGTCTGAGCAAAGCACACCGAAATGTGGTTGAGGCAATGGATTAGCTTTTAAGAAAAATCATAAGTAAACTGCTAGCAATGTATTTACATGTTGTCACTTCTTAGCCCAACTGAGATATCTTGAATCTGTGGGTGGATTTGGCTTTTTTGAGTTCTGAAGTCAAATATCTTGGCTTTGACCAGGTTCAAAATTGGTCCTTGAAGTACAGCTTCTGACCTTTCCATTGCTTTACATTGTATTTTGCTCATGTTTAAATTAACTATAGGCATCACAGGATCTTTGAGGCTGGAAGAGACCTTCAGGATCTCCAGTACAACCATCAACCCAGTGCCACCATAATCACCCCTAAATCATGTCCCCACGTGCCACATCCAGATGCCTCAAATGCTTTCAGAGACAGTGACTCCACCACTTCCCTGGGCAGCTTATTTCAATGCCTAAGCCCTCTTTCAGTGAGCCAATTTTTCTAGTATCTCATCTGAACTGCCCTTGGCACAACTTCAGACCATTTCCTCTCATCTTTTCACTTGAGACGTGGCAGAAGAGACCAACCCCCACCTCACTACAACCTCCCTTCAGGTTGAGAGCAATGAGGTTCATTTGACCCTGCTATTGTCCAGACTAAACAACCCAGTTCCCTCAGGAATTCAGCCTTCAAATTTAAGGCATCTACAGCATGCACATTTGGTGCCTGAATCTGAGCTGGACTCTACTCCTGTTGCTCTGAAAGGCTGTAAAATTAAAGCCTGTCAACAAATATAAGGTATTAGTGTATGCTGCATTTTGTCATAAAACATCAGCGATGTGAAGAATTCAGGGATGAAAAAGAAATGTGTGGATATATCATAGTTACATTGGAGACAGATCCACTTAGAGTAATGAGATAAACTTTCACACTTCAGGGCTTAACCAATTCTTTTTGATCACTTCCTGAAAGACATTACAAGATGTGGATGCTTAAAATAGCAAGGAACTGGATTCACAGATCAATCCTTGGTTCTGTTGATTAAGACCCAGAGCCTGAAAGATTATTCCCTCCATGAAGAAGTAATTCCCTTAATTGTCCATGACAGGCTGTTTTTGTAACATTCTCTGAAACATGTGGCACTTACTGCTCTTGGAAATAGAGTATTTAACTTGATTAATCACAGCTCTAGGCTTGGCCATCCCTACACACCGTATCCAATCAGCTACTTTTGTTACATGGAATTTATTATCCTATAACCTTTAGGTACCTTAAGCAAGACAAAGCAAACATCTTATTTTGGAAATGCTGACGCATGAGGCTGAGTGGTGGTGGGGCCAAGGGACCTTGTTCTCACTCATGACCTTTGTCTCTGTGATACTTTAACACAAGCAGATGTCTGCATCACTGGTGAACCATTCTGCCCTTTGTTTATTTTTGCTCATCTGCTTTTTGTGCAGATGCTTTTTTTTTGTCTTTTGTGGGACAGTAAAGCATTAATACTTAGTATTGATGCCCAAGAGACATGCTAACAAAATCCTAGTTTACAGGTGAGTTCACTTAGAGTTTACAAAATCTTCAGCTCTAACAGCTGTATGCCACAAACTTCATGATATTTGCAAAGACATTCTCAGAGGATCTTCCTATTTCAGTTTAAGATCCTTTTCTTCTTGGAGTTGGTAAGTTGCTAATTGAACTTTTGGTTACTGAAGGCGTGGGCAGATACCAAGTACAATTTAAACTCACTAATAATAGTTTTACTTCTGCACTGTAGACCTTAACATTTCATGAGACAATTATGGCATCAAAATAAGTCATAGCTGAAGGCACTGATTGACAGTCAGCAGACTCCTCTGATGCTCACAGGAGCTACAGGAAGGCTGACATTTCAGCTTAGGACAAGGGACTCAATTTCCACTTGCACAAAACCAAGCATGAAATGGTAGTTGAGGATAGATTCTAACTCAGGGGTGCAGGCAGGAAAGGCAATACAAAGAAGTCACCTGCTTGACATCACTACATCCCACCACAATGTTCTGAGACAAGTGCTGTCAGAGCACTTTCCAGATGGATGGATGGAGAGATGGACTTTCTATGTGTGCCACATTTACTCTTTTTAATACTTCTGAACTAATAATACTGCTAGGGAGGTAACAAAATTTGAATTTCTGCCTTGTATTTCAGCAGAGTAGGGTTTAGGATTTTTTAATTTTACTGTTATTATTGCTGGTTGTAGAAATCACAAAATCAGAGGCACAGAGTGGTTGAGATAGGAAGAGACCTCTGGAGGTCTCTGGTCCAACTCCCCTGCTCAGACAGGAACACCCACAAATGATTGTCCAAGACCATGTACAGACGAGTTTTGAAAATCTTAAAGAATGGAGACTCTCACTTGCTCTCACTCTCACTCACAGTTCCCTGTCTCTTAATTTAGTTCTCACATTCAGAAGGAAACATGCCTCCAGTTGTATATGGAAGTATGTGTGTGTGTGCATACCTTTATGCTTCCCCATCCTTTTTTAATACTGTGAGGGGGTCCATACGAGAGATAAAACTCTGCACATTCTTCGAGGTCCTAGAACTTTTTGTCTTTGGGTAGGACTTAGTTCCATTTGATCTACATCAAAAATCAACAATACTTAATGGTCTAGTACAAATCTCTTTGGTGTCCCTTGAGTACAGTGGCACATGAATGAAGCTGCAGACTCATTATGATATTAAGAGCAGAAGACTTGTCAGTGTGTCATTATTAATTGTCCTAATTAATCGTCAGTATAGCATGAAAAGTTTATGAAGTATTTTACATATAAGGCAGCTTTTTTTTATCCCAAAGCACAACACTCTTAGAGCAACAGCCTGACTTTGGAGCTGATTTGTAATCCCTCCTCCCTCTGTTTATGAAAATGTTTTCTTTAGATGTCCCACCTTTTCATATAAATAAATGTAAAGAAAAAAACTTGGCATTTCAGCAAAAGAACAGCTGCAATTCTGAATCAAACTTTTTGATGCATTTACAGGGGAAATCCTGTAGGCTGAATAGAAGGCAATGCTCCCAGTTCTGCAGCAAGCTCCTCCACCTTGTTGCCAAGCAGTGACAGGCCTGAGCCAGTTGGGTGTTACAAATTAGTCACTTGGTTCAGGAGAAATTGAGATTGTGAACACAGCATGGAGATGTCCTCCTCAGGTTTTTCATTCCTTTTCCTGTTGTCTTGTGCTTTGTATTCAAAAAATACAATGCAGCTGAGATGAGTGGGGAGGGAGAATGGCATTCAGTGCACTAACCAGGGCATCAGACTCGGCAGTGCATTTCCCATCCCCACAGCTTCAGCTCTGGCAGTACCCAGCACTGAGACATCTCCATCAGAAGCAGGAAAACCAGCCCAACTTCTCCACAGCTTGGTGACAGGGTTTCTAAAAGGAAGCAAAGACCTTAAAAGTCCCTCCAGGCACATCACTACCCTTTTATTTATCTTGACAATATTTAAACTTTTGATTTGTATGGATTTATGATTTCGAAAGATGCCAAAGGGAGTTAATGTCACATTGAAGCAAAATATTAAAACGTACATCTGCAAGTTTGAGACATAATGCCTTGACTTAGATACAGGTTGCACTTAACAGAACTTCTGAAGCCTCTTTAAATGTCGTTGTGCTCTACGTGATATCCTTTAGAGCCTGTGACTGCCTGTCTTAAAAGATTTTGTTTCATTGTGCTCTGAAGCATGTACTGACAAAAGAGCCTTCAGAATTACCTTTGTCAGTAGCCTGCATGAAAAATTCTTGATGCCGTGTTTCACTGGAAAATTTCATTCTTAATTTGTGTTTGCATTGCTCTTTGGTGAGTTCTAAAAGTAGCTGTAGTTATAGTAACTGCAGTATAGTTGCAAAAGGAATGGACAGAAAGCTAAAGAGAATATTTTCACGGGGGAACTGAAAATTGTAGAGGTACAAGTGAAGAAAGTAGTGAAGAAAACATTTTCTTTTCTGCTACTGTTTATGTTTAGACTTCAGCACTTAACCTTGAGAATTGTTAATGCCATAAGCACCTGAAGACCTGTAAGGACTCCTTTCTTCTTTTGAAGGGTATATTTGGAGTACAGCACACAGAGTAATACAGATTTCTTGAACATTGAGTGTGAAAACATGTCTGTAATGCTTACAATTAATTCTCTGAGTCTGATATTTTAAAGAAAATTTGAAGTACCTATTAGTACATATTAGAAGTACCTGGTGAAAATAACTTCAGTTATTTCCCATAATCATAGAATATCTTTAATTGGAAGGGAACAACAAGGGTTATAGAGTCCAACTCTTAGCCCTTCCCAGGACACCTCAAGAATCACACTGTGTTCCTGAGAGCATTGTTCAAACACTTATTGAACTCTGTCAGGCTTGGTGCTGTGATCACTTCCCTGGGGAGCCTGTTCCAGTGCCCAGCCACCCTCTGGGTGAAGTACCTTTTCCTGATATCCAACCTAAACCTCCTGTGACTCAGGCTCGTGCTGCTCCCATAGGTCCTGTCACTGGTCACAAGAGTGAAGAGATCAGTGCCTGCCCCTCCACTTCCCCTCGTGAGGATGTTGAAGACCACAATGAGGTCTCCCCTCAGTCTCCTCCCGGCTGAACAAACCAAGTGACCTCAGCTGCTCCTCATGAAATTTTCTGAATAAATCTTGGATAATATTTTTTTTCCTGAAAGTACAACAAAATATGTTCAGAAAAACCCAAATGCTTTCAGACACTCTACATTTGCTTTGAATTTTTTAGTCACACAAATTCAGTGAAATACAGTAACAGACAAAGTTATATCCTTTCATATACTGAAGATAATATGCACTACCTTTAGAAATAAAATTTATTGTATATTTAGAAAGAAAATACTGGGGGGTTGTGTGATACAAAATTTTCCAAAATGAGGTAAAAGAGTCTAAAAGAAAGCACACATTAAAACATTTTGAGTAGCAAGCTTAGGATCAGCTGCCTCTTTCAGGTGGCTTGTCCTTTCTGCTATTACTCAGCAGAGCACATTTGATGGTAATATGAAAGAGATATTTTGCTGTGTGTGAATTGCAGGTTCACTTTTACCTCCGTGGCACAGTCTTCTGAGTGAGCAGCCTGTGTGCATCCAGCATGTTGCAGGTGTGTGTGGGGCTGCAGAAGTGCACAGAAAGCTGCTGCTTCTGCTGCTTCTGCTGCTGCTGCTGCTGAGGAGTGCTGGACCTGCCTCCAGATGTGCCAGGCAGCTGGCAGACTGCTGTGTTGCTTTCAGGCACAGGTATTCTCTGTTCATATGTTTATCTTACAGACCTAAAATGCCTCTTGGCAAAGAATCTTTGCCTTCCTCCTGGCCCTCTTCTTCTCAGGTGCTGGTGGTAGTAAGTGCAATTCACTCACCTTCTCTGTTTTTTCATGTGTAGCCAGTAAATTTGGATGGAACTGTGATCACCTTCCCTAGGACCAGACAGGAGAGAGAGTACTCCAGTCAGACTTACTGAGTCCAGAAAATACACAAGCATCTTTTTGGTGTTGTCTGCCTCAGAAACTAACAGCAGGGTGAAAGACCAGTTCTCAGGGTCTTCTTCCTACAGTGGATATCTGTCTAAAATTCCTCATACTTCAGTTTCCACAACCTGGAATGTGTCCTATTTAGTTTGGACTTCCATTCTCTGTTCTCTAAATATTCCAACAACTGTGTGATTGATGCCATGATGATTTTTTGCCTTTTCTTTTAAACTCCTTTTATACCTTTTTACAACCTCTGTATTCTTTAGTACTTTTTGCCTACATTCTTGGACTTGTTTGTCAAGCTAAGAGACTAAACATTTTAAAAGTTTCGTAGTTAGAGATCAATATGCCCCAGACCCCAAAGTCCTCTCCAGAACACATTTTGTAAACTGAGATAGAACCATCCAGGGGAAGGTTCCTTGGGGAGGGGGACTCATTCGAGCCTCTCACTGGGGAATCTTTGATAGATATGCTAATTAGTAAAACCTATAATGTGATACCAGATCTTTTGTGGGTGTCCATTGCTGTGTGCATTGGGGTGCATTCCACCTGGACGTGGTGCACCTAAGGATCCTTAAAATAAATACCAAAGTAAAATCCCTTTTCTCATTCTAACTGTGTTTGACTCTTGATTTTAAGACCAAGAAAAGGCATCATGATGGCATTATACATATTTCACTTACATGTATTTTAGAACACACAACCTTCTGAACACGTTACAAAAACGCACAGAAATTACAGGGAAAGCGGGCTTGGTTGGTTTTGGTCAAATAAAATACGTTTGGCTTTAGAAACTATTCTTGGTTTAACTCTAATGGCTCTTCCTATAACACTCACTTTGAGTGATATGCTTTGCTTTCCATTTTGAAAAAATGGCTGATAAAATCGTATGCATGAAAAAAAATTTCTTGACGGAGTGTTGACACCCATTCATTGGGATGAAATCTGACAGTTTAACTTGAGATACAAAAACATATATTACTCTTGATTGTACCATGGTAAGAAGGATGGCATCAAACATGGTCTGAAGAAAGCAGGCATTCCCCAGCAACATCTGCTTTTTGCCTTCAATGATGCTTGAGAGGCTGACAGAGTGGTAATGACTTAAAAAGTGCAATGTCTAATTAGAGTCATGTCTGCAGCACAATTGCTTCAGGATAATTCAGCAAGAAAATGCTGTTCTTGGAGAACATTATTTCTTCAATCCTTTAAGAAAAACCTAATCTGACTCCAAAACCAGCACATTTTTCCTCCCTGTAGTACATGATGTTGTGGAATCTAATGGGACATTGAAAAGGCATAAATAATCCATCTAAAGCTTCCCAGCATGGGAAGTGTCTCAGCATAGAAGGAAGGAGAGCTCTTTGAAGGCTGAAATATCAATGTACAGCAGCTGGTTTATATCTGTGGGATCTTCATGTTCCTGCAAATAACTGTAAAATCGGGCATTTTTTTGGTTTTTTAAGTGAGTCTGTGCATCTTCTGTGTAGTGACAGAAGGCTGGCTGTCTTTGTGCTCAAGCAGTACTTTGTGTAATCAGGAAAAAAAAATACAGACATTTGTTCTCCCACCCTGATGCAGACTGAGGGCCAGACTGCTACACAAATAACCCTGAAGTAGCAGCAAGTCTACTATAGTTTTGAGCTGCCTGTGTTCAAAAGCAAGGAATTAGTCTGACAGGAAAGCAGTAAACAGTGTGTGGACACTTCCCTTCCTGCTACAGATAGAAGGGTGAGAGTATTGGAGATCTTTGAGATCCATGGATCTTCAGCTGCGCAACTTATTTGCCAGTCTGGAGGGATATCCACCAAGCAGCCATCCCCATAGGTGAGGAGATGAGTTATAACTGGCAGAAGCATTGTAATTTAAAGCCTTATCAGCAAAAATTTTGGGGAAAAAACAAGGACTTATAAAACAGTTGTCTGAAAGCAATGCCAAGCAAACTAGCAGCTCCTTTGCTTTTTTTTTAAGTGATCTCTCTCTAACCACTCTTCATAGTGAATGGGCCTTAAAACTCCTCTTTCCGCTGTTTCATCAGGCATTCAGCTTCAATATGCTGCAGTAATTAGTAAAATACAGATAGAAATGTAAACCACATTCCACTCGTAGTTTTCTATCAACAAGTTGGTGGATTTTTCTTCACAAAAACAGAGGGATAAATCACCTCTTCTAGTGCCTTTGGGTAGCCAGTTCTTGCCTGGTCAGCTTGGGTACTGGCAGAAGTACAAAATAATACTGAGTTAAAACAGCTTCAAGAGGAAGATGTTCCCATGGAGACAACATTCTGGAGCAGAGGTTCTTCTGGGCAACTGGCAGGGCAGAAGCACTCTGCCACGATCTGACCTCTGTGTGTGGTCATCTCTGAAGTGACTATGTTTTCTGTGGAGTGTCATTCTTCATCACATCTGCAGCTCAGGAACTTGTTGACAAATATTCATTAAATATTCAGCATTAGAATTTCCCTTGAAACACTTTTCACCACATTCTGCAATATCCCAAGGCAGCTAGAAGAATTTAGTAAGCTTTACTTTAACAGTTCAATGAATCTGAACAATGTCAGGACAATGTGAAATTGCTTTGGCTCTGAGGGTCTGTGCCCTGGCCTGCAGTAAAGGCGTAAATATATGTCATCTTAAAGGGATCTCTGACAGTGCCCATAACAGAAACACATGTGCAGATCTGTGGTCTCTGAGCTCTGAATGAACTGTAAAGTATATCACAAGCTAAAATCCCTTTCAGAGGTCTACACAGGGAGTGTGGGCTGCAGCTAAGTTGGCATATGATAAAACAAAGCATCCTGTTTCCCACATCCACCTGGGAAAAATACCCTCAATCAGAGCTTCACAAAATGCCTGAGATAACTTTCTGAAGTATGACGCCGACAGTGTTCAAAAGGCACACGGGCCTGAAAGCTCAGCCCGAGGCTGCGAGCGGATAACGCAGAACGAGGGTTAGTTTGTGACACAGCAAGTTGTGGGGAAAGTGAAACAAGTGAGAGTGCTGTGGGTCAGGTAGAGGCATGTCTGCCGACTTATCAGAGTCAATTTTTCATAGCAGTTTGACGTTTAAGCCTTTATCTCAGATAACAGCTAATGGTGTCCTTAAATTATCTTTGCTTAAGCAAAAGGATTGTGTGTCTTGCATGAAGAAGTGTTATGGCTTTTTTGTGTTTTATTTATTTTTTTTTCCCTCCCTGCAGATAATAGTGTTCTTTTATCTATATCAGAATTAATGACGATTTCTAGAATATGCAATATCAGGCAGCTGTGAGGCTCTATAAAGATCTGGAAAGCCCACAAAGCTTGTATAATATATTTAACATACTGCAGGTATGGTAAATGCTGAAATAGCGTTTTTATCTAGTAGTGTATAACATAAATGTTAAACATGTTACAGCAAAACATCAGAATTCTTCAAAACATCCTAGTACTTGCTCTATATAGCCTAATGAAATGAAATCTGTTAGAGACTTCTAGATAAAAGTCTGTTTTTAGAGAAATGAAAATTGGTGGTTGAACTGTGTTGCTGATTGTATCTTGTTAAAATTTTCAGGTGAAACGGAGAATATGTGTAGAATATATATATTTCTAAATTCATAATGAGAAAAAGCTTAAAAAGTATGGGAGTAGCAGTGAAATGAATCAATGAATTTCAAAACAATTTTAATTTAAAATCCTTCCCTTATTCAAAACATCAGCCCATTTCTTTTTAACACACACAGAAGCATGCATGGCTCTTAAATACTTCTTGCATGTGTAGTGTATGTGTGCTCTGGCTTCTGCATAAGACAGAAAAAAGACAGATGCATCTTTCTCTTAGTGAGACACCAATTTAAAAGAGGAAAGCAGGACCTGGTAAGAGATTAAGCAGTTATTTAGAGGAGGATCATTGCTACACTCAGCCGAGTGCAGTGGGGAAGGTGGACGTCTGTTCAGAAACAGAATTTGTAAGAAATGTACACTGGTTATAAATTGATGATTTCTTATTGTTTATCTTTGTTCTGCATCAGAGCACAGGGATTTGCATGATGTGTGTCAGCTAGAAGTGAAGGAGAGGTGCAGGCAGGTACCCCACTAACTCACCCTGATGGGAGCCAGTATGTGTTCTGTAAGTCCAATGGCAATGGTGCACTGTCAGCTGATTACAGGAAAGGTGGGAAACTCCCTCTCACTGGAGTACTCACTTTCCCTGGCACAAGCTAAAACCCATTACAGAAAGGTATTGCTCCAAGTGTCCTACTGGTTGAGAAGCTAATCAGCTCACAGCCAGCCTCATGTGGGAGACGATCTGAGCAGCATCTGAAACTGTCACTGGGGAAATTCACTCCCAACTACCTAATGATAGTGTAGAATGCTAAAGCTACAGCTGGACGAACAGGGGAATAAAGGGGAAACTGCTTCTTAAAATTGTACATTTTAATAAGGCCCATCTGAATGCATGGTTCCAGGGATGCACTATTTCTCAAAACAATCTGGGTTTTAGGTGTAAGGAATCAAACCAGTTTGCTGGATTATTGTCTCAATCCCCAACTATGACAGGGAGGAGGGCCTTTAAATAGCAGTGTGGAATGTAACAAAAAGTGATACTGAGTATTTCCCTCTTTAGGGGTGTGGGATAGTTATTTTGTATATTCTTATTCTTCCATTACACAAATATATGAGAGACTCTCTTCAGAAATAACTGTGAGGAAAAAAGGCAGACTATGTCCCCTGAGTGCTATTCTTAGTATGAGAAGGTGGAATGTGAGTGAAATGAATGTCAGACAGGTAAGCAGCCCTGCTGTCTGTGAGCTCTGAATATCTGACAGCAGGGGTAGTCTGACTGCCATAAACCAGGCTCGATAAACCATGGGAAAACGAACCACAATGGTGCAAGAAGCATGCATTCCGAAGAGTAAGTAAGCAAATAGCTTTGAAATTTGTTAAAATAATGTCCTGGTTTTGGCCAGGACAGGGATAATATTTTGCATCAGCCTTGAAGGGGTGGAACCTGAAGCCATGTGGGTATGTCTAGGTTGTTATTCTATACACTGGGGAGTGGGAATAAGAGATTCTTGCTTCTGGGAGGAAGGGAATGGCTTCAGGTTGAGAAAAAGTGTGGCAGGATGGGGAAACCCCTCACCAAGGCTCATCGTGGGGTCCTCAGTGAACACTTTGGATGTAAATCACCTTCTTTGTACACTTTTGTTATTAATATTGTTGGCGTTGCTGGTTTTTGTTTCTTATCTTGTTACTGTAAATTGATCTTATCTCAACCCATAATCTCTGCCTCTAGTCTCTGTCACTGGAGGAGGGAGGAGAGCAGCTCATGGTTTTCTTTTAGGTGGGAATACTAAATTGGGGAATACCATTCCTAAACCACAACAGCCTCAACGTGCCCTTCTTCCCAGAAGCAAGAGTCCCTTAACTTCTGTCCCTGGCAGTGATGTGAGTGGGATAGAATGACAACCCAGACACACCCACACAGCTCTAGGCTCTGGCCCCTCACATCTACTGTGAAAAATTTAATTCTCTTTCCTGGCCAAAACCAGGACAGTTATAATTCTGTTTAGTAGAACTAAATATTGCTTTCTCCATGAAGAAATTACTAATATCTTCGTGTTCAACACAGCAAACTCCAGATGAATTATGAGTATACTGAGAGATTGGTAATGAAGATGAAAAATGAGGCCTTACATTGTTTCAAAAAAAGCAAATGTTAATATATAGACTGCACCTGTATAGCAATTCCCATCTTGGAACTTACTCCCCACTCTCTGGTATTTAAGGTATTAGTGCTGGAAATAAACTTAGCATGCTTGTCTTTAGCACTTTCATATCTAGCTTGCTAATAAATGGGAAAGCCAAGGATTAGTGTTAATAACAATTCAGATAATTGGAAATAAAGTGTAGCCCATGATAATTCAAGTGTTCATTACCACATTTTTATTTCAAGAAACCTGTCTTTAATAATGGATGCAAAGTATGTGTTATTGTCACAGTTCATTGTTTAATTAGTTTTCTGATCAAACACATTAATGAAGGAAGGCCTAATAAATCATGCAAAAGCAGAACGAAGTACTTAGTTAATATGTGTTGCATTGATTAATGGTGATATGAAACCACAGCAATCATGTAACAGTGTTTATATGTGACCACACACAATTATAAGGGCACCTTCAAACATATTAAAAAAAAAAAAAAAGTAGAAAAGGTGTTTTGAAGTCCAAGGGAACACTGTATCTCTGTGGTTTCCCAGCAGGGTTGCTGTGATCATGCAGGGTGGTGCAGGGTGGTGGGAAGGGGATGCAATGGACGCACTTGACCCCTTTACCAAATGAGCTGTGGCTTGGTACAGGCTCCAAAGGG
Source organism: Dicrurus megarhynchus (assembly GCA_013399195.1). Lineage (NCBI taxonomy): Eukaryota > Metazoa > Chordata > Aves > Passeriformes > Dicruridae > Dicrurus > Dicrurus megarhynchus. The sequence continues at coordinate 802,286 of VXAD01008059.1, forward strand.
GGCAAAGGCCTTCACTGTAGCTGGGCCAAGAATTCCTCTAGGAAACACACAAAGGAGCCATGACACAAAGAACATCAATGCACATGAACTCTGATTGTGCATTAATGCATTAATAGCAGGTGGCTTTTTCAAGATTCGGTGAAGAAAGATGAGGGTACAAGGAGTGTCATGCACACCTTTTCCAATGTATGCAATCCGACCAGAAGCAAACCTCTTATCCCTTGACTATGACAGACTAAGGGAGCTGCCTTTGAGATCTCCCTGTCAGGCACTCTGGCTGAGGGGCAGTGATCTACCCTCGATCTGGGATGCCTCTCAAGGTTGCTCCTTAGGGCAGAGACACCTTCTACTAATGAGAGATCTTTGTAAGAGTCTGATTGAGTTCCCTCTATATTTCAACTGGACTGCACTCCAGTGACTCTCCCCTGGAGCTGGTATGTCTCTCAAGTTTTGAGATACCTTACCCAAGAACTGAAAGATCTTCTTTACCCTAGGTGGAGAGGTGCCTTGTTCACAACAGATCACTGGGAAGTGGCGGAGAGCACGCTAAATCAACACCAATGATAACTGTGTAGCTAATTCCTTTAGATATAAATCATTGTCCAGGTCTGAGACTAAGATGGGACCTAACTTCACCTTAGCTCCATCAGGTGTTCAGGGTGCCCAGTCCAAGACTCATAACTAAATGGGAGGGTCTCCCTTATCCTTTTGAGACTTTGGTCTCTGTGTAAATTATTCTAGCTAAATTCTAACTTGATTTTCCTTTGTATGTTTCATCTATGTAGTAAAAGAGATAATTTTGCCATCAAACTTTATTAAGTTGCAATTTTACAAGTTCATATTAACACTACTTTTGCTGATGTCTTTGAGAGTGTCTCAGTTTGAGACAAATTAGGAGGAAACATCCTGAGATGAATGCCTCCTCTAATGGAGGGCAGGTTTCGGCAGCCCCTCCCCATAGGTTCGAAAGGAATTTCTTGGAGGAAAGTGAAAAAAACCCCATTTATTTAACAAGCAAGGTGCATGCAAGCACAAAGGAAAAATGAATAATGTTAGATAATAAAACCTCTCACTGTGGAGAAGACCTGGTAGATTCAGAGTCCTTTCTTCAGGTGTGGCTCTGCTCTCTCCAGAGCTGAGGTGCAGCGTGGGCCCCTCCAGGCCATGGTGTGGGGCCTCCCTGTGATGGTGTTCCAGACCGGAGCAAAGCTGAACGGTTCCAGGAGAAGAAGAAGAAGGAACAGTCCCAGGAAAACTTCTTGTCTCAGCTAGTGAACGAGAAGCTAGCTAAAAAACAAAGGAATGCAACTCTCTTCCCTCTCAGCAGAGCTGAGAGCTGGGGAGAGAGCGAGCAAGTGAGTTATCTGTGTTTTGAAAGAATTCTACGGGCTTCCCCCCCTCTCCTGGGCCTAGCTGAAAGGTACAGAACTCATGTCTGGGCAATAAACAGACAATAGGGAATACAGTATCATACACTCACCCCAGGACACAGTGATTCTTTGAGCAGCCATAAATCCCTCATCCACAACAGGGGACTCTGCAGGGCATAACACGGTGGCATCTCTCTCAGTAGTCAGGAATTCTGAGGTTAGAGTAGTTGTCAGTTATGATAACGGCAGAAAATACACCTCTTCTTGCTCCCAGAGAACATATTCTGAACTATCTTTTTCCCAGCCCCTAACACTAATACTATTCAAAAGATTATTCCAAACTTAGGGTTTTACAACTGTGTTATGGCACTGGCAAAAAAGCATGATGGGAAGACAAAGGGTAAAATGAAGGTGAGCACGAATGACATAATGGAAATATGGAAGAATGAACGGAAATAATTTTGTGCAGGTGATAAAAAATGAGACTGTCTCCACTTAGGTATACTCTATTGGATCTGGAATCACAGAATCATAGAACAGCTGAGGTTTAAAAAGACATTTAAGATGATCAAGTCCAGCTGTTAACCTAGTACCATTACCATGTTCACCATCAAACCATGTCCTCAAGTGCCATAAGAACATACATGACAACTGTGTGTGATGTGTGAAAGAGTAGGATACCTGGACCTCTTGAACCTAGAGAGGAATATTGAGCTTTCAATTTTAATTTAGCTTCAATTTTTAATTTGTAAGCTGCTGATACATACTCGAGACTTGCATTTCTTTTAGTGCTGTGCCCTCTCTTTAGTCCCTATAGGGACTGATGGTATTTCTTTAAACTCTCTCAAGCTGTCCCCTCACCTGGCACAAAGTTTGTGGCAATGGGGCACTTGACTGAGCAAGCTACCTTGGTGCAGCTGCACTTTGGCCTGGTGACTTGGCTCTACATCTAAGGAAGGTTACTAGGACCATCTCTTTCCCTCTTAGCTCTGGGCATTTGTGGGCATATAATGCTCAGATGATCAGACAGATTTACAAGTTCTGAAGCAGCAGAAAATGATAGGAATTTCCAGTAAGCAGGTGTAAAGCATCTGAATTGCTCCAATGGTTTGGAAAATCTCAGTGGCCCCTGATTGTATCTATTATGTGCTGAAATATTCTGAAAACTCTTGCCCTGTGCAGGTTCCTCCAAGTCGCACTGCTGGGGTGTGTTGCAGCAAGGTTTTCCTCAGCCTACCCTCACCAGCAAGGCAACTGTTCGCCTTGACTTGCCTTTGCAGAATGTCCCAAAGGGCTTGCTTCCTGAAGCAGGTACTTGCTTTTCCTCTCCTTGTACAGCCTCAGGGGAGATTCCCCCACAAACTGCTATGATTAATGCATATACGAACAGCTTCCTCTATGAAAATTGTTCCTTTTGATTTCCAAACAAACAACAGAAAAAGGATGGAACAAGTTGCTCACCTGCCAGAGGAACAGAGGAAGCTGACCTGGTTTCCCTCAGATGCAGCCATAACTGGGAAGGAGAGAATACAAGTTCGGTTGGCTGAGCCTTCACAAGCACTTTATTCATGCATTGCAAACTCCACTACCTTCCAGCTAAGAGAAAAGTGAGGTTACAGTTTCCTTTCTGCAGAACACCTTACTACACATCTAAAAGGGACTTCTCTGCAGTTGTTTCTTTTAAGTTGATTTCCCATGAGATGAAACTGGCTGTTTACAATATTCTTGGACAAGGCAAGAAACACAAATTAAATTTAGGATCCTACTGTTGGAGTATCTTTAAAAGGGGAGGCTCATAGTCATTACCAAATAAGACATAATTTGAGACGTTTAAAAATGTTTATGGATGGTAGAGAAAATTCAGGAAAATGATTATGAAAATTTATGTGTATAGACAATATTACATAATTGTGTCATATACACAGTCCCCAGCTGGATTGTGTATATTTGATTTGATATACTTTAAAGAGGCAGGAGAGAAGCAGAAGCAGAACAGAATCACTCAAATTACCTTTTGATTGACAGCCTTGACAGAATCTTTCCTTTGAAAAGTGAAAATGAATTCATACAACCTGACATCATTATGAAACCAAGGGCCAAAACCCCAGGGCCTGCTGGAAAGGAAATGTAAGAAATGTCATAAGCTGACAATTTTTAAGTTTGTCTTAAAGTTTATATTAATTGGTAGAATTTCTTGGTTTTTAGTTAAATAGGAATCAGCTTGGAAACCATGGCAGCCTTGTCCTCTGACAGTGAGGTGAATCAGCCCTGTGCTTTTTCTTTCTTACAGCTACTACACCATTCTATTGTATGTGTACTCAGGATGGGGTCCAGAAACAATTTTCTAGTTTTTGCCATCATTGCAGGTTGTGACACTACACAGATTTAAAGAAGATAACATGCAACATCTTCCTCAGAAGTGAACAGAGAGGTAACAAGAGCAATAATTATTCTATGAAATAGGATGAGGGAATTTTTATGGTGGGTTATTGTGGCAGCAACTTTGATTTAAGTGACAAAAATGGAACCTAGTAAGACTAAAGTGTGCAATCTGTAATCCCACACTACCCAGAGCAGGAATAACAAATATATGTGTTATGTTCAGACACAGCATTCATCAGGTAGTATCTGTTCCCATCATATTCACTTAAGAGATTTCAGAGATTCTGTGTCTAAGGATGTCAGCCTCTGTTCCTGAAGTGGAAGGTTGAAAAGCAGGCTCAGAAGAGGTTTCCCCTGTATCTTATAAAGGGATGAGGTTCAAATATTCATTGTTCACTCTCCTGTTTACCATAACTTTTGCACCCCTGTAGAATTCCCACTGACTTTCAGAGAGACAGGATTTCACTTCAAGTATTTGATCTCCAAAATACCAGATTCTTCTTTTAAAAATTATTTTCTGAAATGGTGGATTTATTTTAAATAAATTTCTTTTAAATAAAGAGAACAGTAATTGCAACTCAAGAGGACAGAAATATTCAGATTGATTAAGAATTTTAGAGAGACTTTAATCAGAAGAAAAAATCGGGCATTTTAAAACAGTTAACTTGAACTAAGCAAGTGAGAAACAAAGATTTTTTCTTTCTACAGCAAATTCTCTATTGTGAGCAGAAAACTTTGGAGATCCACCCTTTCCTTCACGGAGACAAAATAAATGTAGTGAAATATTTCATGAGAAGCGGTGCAAAGAGATACTTGTCAATGGAAAGAGTTTTCCACTGCTTTCATTAGTTTTACTAATTGTTTCCCCAGCATAATTAATTAAAAGATTTTTTCCTGCCTTTTTTTTTTTCCTGGTGGAAAGGTGAGTCTTTCAAAGGCCCTTTACTGTGCCAGTTAGAAAAATCAGGTGGCACCTTGTTCCTTGATCAAACCATCAGTTCATATGCTGTGGGGATAAAAATGAAGATGAAACTTCACATTGAACCAACCAAAAGAGTTGTTTCAATGTGAAGTTCCATGGAACCCCTCAAAAAACCACTGGGCTGTGTTAAATAGGAACAATCAGACTTGCAAGAAGTGCAAGGTCTGAGCAAAAGACAAATATGGCCAGTGTGAACGAGATACAGGTCACCTGTCTTCCCATCCACATGGGCCACACCCGAGGAGGTGAAGGCACTTATCTGCTCATGTACCTGGGGTAAGAGGAACAGCTTCCCACACCTTCAGCTTACACATTTCTTGACGTGAGTTCTGTGAGCAATGAATGAAAGGATGCTATCCGCTGAAGAGGAAACATCTACTTTCTTTTCCTAATGAAGGATGACTAGCCAAACTCTATTTTGCTTGACACACCATGCAAATGAAAATCCAAAGAAGTTTTTGAACAATCTTCCCAAAGACTGGGGAATCACAGAACAGGCGTGTGTCATACCTGCTGGGGTGTCAGATCACTTAGAAAAATGATATATCATGAGGTATGAGATCTGTCACAGCTTCAGACAGTTGAGTTGTGATTTAGATAATTGTTTTTTACTCTTCACCTGTTTTAATAAACTTGGGAGTTACAGGCATGAAAGGCATTTATGTCCTGTGACAGTTTGTTACTAGAATATAAATGGAGAGATCTGATGCACGCTGCTTGGGTGAAGGAGCATAAGGAACCCCTGCAATCTCCAGCTATCTGTTCCTTACTGTCTAACTGGAACAACAGGGAGCTGATACACCAACGCTCTTGGAATTGTCTTTAAAGGTGCAGACTATGCTAGAACATGTGTGTTGCTTTAGGGCACCTCAGGAACAATGCACGTAGAGCACCATGAAAACATTATGAGCCTCAGTTGTACTAATTAATTCAATACACTCTAAGGCTAATGCATGTTCTGCCTTGGTGCCCACGGGGTGAGAGACTGAAGGAGGTCACACTCCTTTCTTTTCACTGACACCCTCTCCTATTCCGGCACAAAGCTTCAAAGGCTCCTGTGTCTGAAGCTTGTTTGAGCCCTTGCTCAGTATCCTGAAAGCTGAATGATGTGCCAGTGTTTGCAGAAGGGATCAGGCAGGGCAGCATTGTCACACTGATGGCTGGGGGTGAGCCTGGCTGCATGCAGGGCCCCAAGGGCAGAGCTGCCTGCTAGAGTGAGCCAAGAGGGGTGTAGTGTTGCTGTTGTGAATGTAAGAATGAAAACTCTGAGAAATGAATGGCACAACACTCCCAGGAATACCGTGTGTTTCAAGCAAGGCAACTCTGTGTGGAATACGGTGCCATTGCTGTGAATGGGAATATGGCTATGGCAAAGACAGCCACGCTTATGATGTGCTTCTACTGGTTTTATCCCAGCATCTGTGTGGTTGAGGTGCAGGATTTTATGGATTGCTGCCTGGGAAGATTGCACATTTGACCACGTTTCTAACCATTACTACCAACTTTTTTCTTCAGGATGCACAGCCCCCAGGATTTGATGCTCATTTATTGCCATCATTTGAACGGAATTTTTCTTGGATATACAGTAGCCAAGACTACACTACCATACCTGCCAACTTTCTCCCTCAATCCTGAGTTTAAGTCTCTTCCATCCATGCCAGTCTCAGAACCCAGAGGCTATCCACCTCCTCTCTCGCAGAGTACCCCGCTGGAAAGAGGCATTTTGGTTAATGCTTTTCAGTGACTGAATGTCCCAAAATTTCCTAGTAACATCAAGCTGTAAATGATATGGCAATGTTAATTTAATCAATTTTTTTATCCTCCAAGGACTGGAAGAATTTCACTAGCACTGACTTGGGGGTTTCTTGTTTTGAGACTTTTCCCAGTCTAATGGAATTGTTCTGAGCTCATTGTCAGTGGGAAGCTGGCAGTGTCTGTTGCCTGTGCAGCTTTCCAGATTCACCTTCCCCTAGGTGTTGGAATTGGGGTCTGAACCCCCTTGCTGTTCTCAAATATACTCCTGCACAGTGCTTATATCTGCCCTCTCTCTCTGGGCAAAGCAAAGTTAAGATCACCTGGTTGTAAATTTTAGAATGTCAAATTCAAGAAGTTATGAGGATCTCTCCTGAATGAGATTCCTTAATCAATAAATGCAAGTCATCTTGTGCCCAGCTCTGCTGACCTGATCCATTTGAATGGCCTCATTGGCCAAAGACAGAAATCAATGGTTATATCTTTGTAAGGATGTTGTGCTTTTACCTGGATTGAAAATACTGTACATTGAAAATACTGGTTTACCACCTTTTTCCTGAAACAGAAGTCACACTAGTGAAATTGGGGGTTGGACTAGATGATCTCCAGGGGTCCCTTGCAAACCCAACCATTTTGTGAAACCAGTATGTTGAAAACCTTAAACTGTAATCAGAGTTCCACCATAGTACACACAAAACCCACCTGAACTATACACAGCTAGATGGGTTTTAAGTTATAATGCCACAACATTGATAAATACTAAACCCTTAAACATAGCCAGTTAGGAATAAATATTATACAGACACCTCTGATGTATATTTATAGATCTAAGCTTGGTGGCTGTTAGGCTTTATTTAGAACAATATTAGAAGAAACTGACTAAAGAGAGATATAGACATCCTGCAACTGCTGCTTGAAAAGCCTTGGATGAAAGATTTTCCTGGGCAAACACATGCACCTATACACAAGCTCATAGGACCCATGCACACACATGTATCTAAAGTGCTGACACTATGTAAGTTTGTAGTGCCATCAAAAGCCATTGATAAAAATGTTAACATTTACTTCTGTCTTGACAAGACTGAAAACTTTTGATTCGATGTTATCAGAAGGTAGGTACCTGACCGGTGCAGTGTATTGCAACAATTGCAGTGAGCAGATCCATATCAGGGGTGTGGTGACACCCTCACTGGTGGAGGACACAGGGCTGAGCATATCCATTCATGAAAGGAAGACTACAGCTGCTGGATCATCCTCCCCTACAATTTCCCCAGGAACTTCCTTATAAGTTTCAAATTCACTGTGGATCTTGATTTATATTCTCATTTGAGGTTAACAGAAAGAATTTTTTCAATCTTACTAGAAAGTATTTGAGAGTGTATATTCTACTGGCTATACCTGCACATCAGGTCTTTCTTCTTCTTCTGCAAAGACATACCTTGCAGATGCAACAAGGTTTTTGTTGAAATGGACTTTCATCAGAAGTCGGGCATCAACCAGTCAGACATCAACAAGTGTGTTGTTTTAGGAGACACTTCTTGAACAGAAAGTCTATTTAACATAAAGTGGATACATGGATTGTGGCTAAACTTACTGTAGTTACTCTTTTTGAGCCAATTTTTTTCAACTTTGACGTAAAATTCTGAAATTAAAAGCAAAATTAACATTCTGGACCTTAAACAATTTAATGGTTGAAGCTCATCTTGTTCACAGGATATTGTTCAATATTCCATTAATAAAGGTAGGTTTTGTTAAGAATAGAAAGTGTATGCTGGTATCAGTAGCAGTAAGTTAAAAAATTTAAGCATATCCCAATCACTAATTTTAAAAGACTGCATTTTTATTTCTGTTCATGTACATGTAAATACTTTACAGCAGACTGACATTTTTGATAGGGGCCATGACCAGAAGTTTCCTGAATAATGTTTGAAATTATGCTGCCAGCAGCAAATTTAATTGTTGAATGCATATGGCACATTAACATTTATTTGCACTTTGTTCTATTCTTGACTTGCACTGCAGATGCAATGGCAAAGCTGTCAGATTGTAGGAATTAAAATAAATGTCATGGGCAACAAACTTATGCCATGTCATACTAAGATATCTTCAGGGCAATATGCAATAAAGCTTAAAATCATTTAAAAGCTCACTCTGAATGCCTTTCAGCGCTCATTGGTTTATGACAGCATGCAGAGGCATAAGAAAGAGTTTTCCAATGCCATTTCTTCTTCCAGTAGATCGTTACAGGCAGATGTTTTTCTGTTTCACACTGAAATTCTTTAATTAATCTCTCCCATTTTTCACCACCCTTGGCAGCCAGAGTTTCTGTGTTATCTGGTGAAGAGTCAGTTATCCAGCTAATCTGATGAGATGGAAGGATGAATCATTTGTTCGGTCACCTGTTCTTGCTTAGGTATAGGGATGCCAGCTCTTCTGGGACTCTGCTGGAAATGGGCTGGCATCGATGTGCACTGCTTGTGTTGCTTGATAGACAAGTATCTAGTTCAGAGAAGAGCAAGCCACAACAGTTCTCTCTATTGCATGGAGCCAGTGTTGTTTCATTTGCTGTTAACAAATAAAACGTATAGATAGCTATTTTCTCCTGTATAATGTAGAAGTAAAATTCCAGATCACTGAAAAAAAGGGATAAAATTGACTTCTGTTCCCAATGGTTTATCCTAAGCTTGTGTGATCTTAAAGGATTTTCTCTGCACAAATAGTTCCAGCAGTTTCCTAGCTCCTGTCCCTGCTCAATCCTGCTGACTGCATTTCAGGCTTGACTATCTCAAGCATTTGCTTTCTACCTGGGAACAATTTTTCCTGTCCTGAGAATAGGAAAGGAAGTCTATGCTTAAATCATGTAGAGAATGGAATAAGTTTCCAGCAAAACAAGGAGAAAGGGAAAAGACACTTCTAGAAGTAACTGGGATTGAATTTTGTTTCTTTGTAGCAGGATTTATAAAATTTCACTGTGCTTTATACAGTAATATAGTGCACAGTGCATCTGGCTCTCAGTGATGACTGATGGGGTTTGAGTGTGATTATGTGTGATCTTCTCCTGTTCTCTTGGATCTTTGTATAAAAGTACATATATAATACTATGACTGAAAAATAGCATGGCTCTTCTTCAGGGTGCAGCTGGAAGGAGCTCATCTTTCCCCTCACAGAATGTTGACACAGGAGAAAGAGTCAGATCCTCTCCCAAAGGCCCTGCTGTGTTCACCAACAAGACCAGGGGAGGTGTCAGGCTGGGGCTTTAGGAGAGTCCATATACATGCTTTGAGGGCTGAACTAGCTGATGAACAGGAAGCTCCTGAGGATGCCATTGGGTGCTGTGGCAGTACAACAGAGGCAAATGGAGTAGATGCTGCTGCAGTACAAAGTTCACTGAGGTTGAGATTTAGTACGTAATGAAAAACAGCAAAATTGTCTGTAAAGATTAATTTTTTCAAGGCTAAATTTTAATAGCTAAACAGAGAACAACATGAAGAGAGAATATCAAATGTACAAAGGTCAAGGTAGAGTGTAGTTTGTGCTAAAGGATCCTTTTTCTTCTCTCCTAAAAATTCTAAAAGTTGGCCTTTCTGATGCACTTTGCTGCTGACTGCTGCTCCTTGCACCTGTGACCATCAAATGCAGTATGAGTATCACAGTGTGTTGAGAGCTGTAAAAGCCTTTTTAAAATGTTTTCCCAAGAGTTATGGTTTAACTCCAGTAATCAACTAAGTACCACGCAGCCACTGGCTCAGTCCCTCACCAGCAGGATGAAGGAGATGAATAGAAAAGTTAGAAAACTCATGGTTTGAGATAAAGACAGTTTAACAGGGAAGGCAAAAGCTGTGTATGCAAGCAAAGCAAAAAGGGAATAGGACAAGAGGACATAGACTTAAGCTGTGCCAGGAGTGGTTTAGGTTGGACATTAGGAAGAATTTCTTCACAGAAGGAATGACTGAGCATCAGAATGGGCTGCCCAGGGACGTGGTGGAGTCACCATCCCTGAGGGTGTTTAAGGAAAGACTGGATGTGGCATGGTCTGGCTGACAGGGTGACCCACGGTGTTGGGTCATACATTGGATTTGATGATCTCAAAGGTCTTTTCCAACCTGAAGATTGATTCTGTGATTCTTATTTGAGGCACACACAAATTGAAGACTTCTCTGTGGTTGGGTTTTATCTTCTCTTTTATTTAATTTAATTGCAAATAAATCTCATCTCTTCAAGGTGGGATCAGCTAACTTAAAAACAAAATACCTGGATATGATGGGACACTGAAAGTTTGCTGCTTTTATTTCAATGCTAGAGATGTTTTTTATTCATAAAGCTCATGAGACCTCTAGGTATAGCAAAACAAAAAACTCTTTATTTACTGTTGTAGATAAAAAGAATAACAGTCTGTTACAACCCTAAAAAAACCCAAAACCATTAGAACTGGGGTTTGAAAAATGGAATGTCATTAAATGTGCAATTTCATCAGGTTCTCAGTTAGCCAGAGCAAAGGCATAACTGACAAAGAGTTTGCCACACCATCTGGGTTTTTTAATACAAGATCTCAGTACTTGTGATACTTGATTCTTTGATGCGACTGCTGTTTTTCAGTTCTCTAAAGGAATGTGTTATCTCTGCTCTTTATTTCAAAAATTGCTCACCTCAGTTCAGTTATCAGTAACACAGTAAGACAGAAAATGCTGTATTCTTTGCATTTCTATGCCTAAAGTATGGTATAAAAGGCTGCACCTTCAGCATGCTTTGTCAGATTGGTGCTACCATTGCAGCGAGAGGGGGCTGACCAGAGCTCTCCACCCAAGTGAAGCTGGGTGTGCAGGGCGACTGTATCAGACTATTGGACACCCTCCTGTGATGATCTGCCAGCTGCTGGGCACTGGCAGCAGACATGGGAGCACAAGGCAGGAAGAGCAGGTGGGTCTCTGGAGTTTTACAGGAGTCTGCTACACCAGCTGGTCTCAGAGGGCGAGAGAGGTCGGGTGTTGGGCAGCGTGCTCGGTCAGCAGGGATCTGCTCATTGAGCAAATGTCTATGCTCACCTTAGGAGCAAGCTCTGGTAACAAGGCTGAGTCCAAAAGTCAAGTCTAAAAGTCAAGTCCAGAAGCAGAGTGGTTTCACAATCCATACAACAGCCCCCAAAAGCTTCCAAAGGAACAGCCTCTGTGAAACAGAAGTGCAGGGAGGCAGAGAGAAAATGAAGGGATAATCTTCCCTGTTATATGTGTGCTGTAGTGAAAACAGATGGCAATGCACAAATTTATGAGGATTAAAAAATAGCAATTAATCTTTCTTCAGACATGGATCAATGCCTCCTTCCCTCAGCTCATCATAGGAGGGCAGGGGCTCATCGAGCTCACTCCCTGTTTACCAGAAGGTGGTGGTGGCTGGTCACCCTGCCTTGCCATTAGTTATTGACAGGATTATTCCAGTGTAACTTGTTGCCCTGGGATGCAGGAATTCAGCACTGTATTTTTTAAAAAATCAGTGTAGAGCAGCTGGTACACAGAATTACTTGGATGGCATCCTAATGACTGCAGAAACACAGTGGTACTTGAAACTTGGAAATTATATTCAACAGAATGTCCACCTTTGTATTGAGTGAGAAAGACAACCACAAGTGTTTGCAGGCAATTCTAAATAATTTCAGAGGAAGAGTTGATGGTGTTGGAATTCAGCTATTAGAAGTGCAGATGAGAGATCCAGCATAAGCTGTGGACTCTCCTGCCTTTGCTATGATGCTAGGGACAAGTCATTTCATGCTTCCTTGCCCATGCAAAGCATGTGAGCAAATTGTTTCTGAAACATAAGATATTGGACTGGTCATATGAATGCCAGAAGGCAATTATTTCTAGTTAACTTATGGCTAAAAATATGAATCTGGAGATAGGGTCATGATAATGAAAAGAAGAATTTTTCTTTGGCAGTAGTCAAACTGTAAAGGGGGTGACTTTTTTTAATAGAAACCTTAAATTCAATGCACAGATGTTATGCAGACTGTGTTTACACTGAACACCCTTCTCAAAGGAATTATACAGATTCTTTCAAGAGTGGTAGAAGGTGGAAGAATTGAATTCTAGCAGTAAATGGAGAAAACCCTTGAGAGAACAGAGCACATCACTGGTCAGTAAATGGGATTTAAAAAAATTTCTTGGAGTAACATATCCCTGTAGAACTGAAACTAGTAGTCTGCAGCCTCCAAACTGAAATTCTACTCATTACTGGCACAAAACCCATTTTTGTTATTTATTAAAAAAATCACGAGATGATTTGGACAACAAGGAATAGACTCTTTATGCAAGAAGACCTCAGTAGAATAAAGAACAAAATACACCAAGAAAAAAAATCCCATTGAAATTCATGATGATGATTTTATTTAATTCATGGAGAAGTATGCCATCCATAATCATACCCTTTTGTGCATGTGCTTTTTAATAAATTTTTGTTTGTGTATGTGAAACTTTCATTATTAGAAAACTAAGGAGGCCTGTGGTGTTAAATTTTAATTATTGTGTATTTAATTTGATAAATTAATGGACTTATAATTACACAGGTATTTACTCCAGACAAACAAACAAACAAACAAACAAAATCTGTCACATACCCCACTCAGTCTTGACTCTACATATTGAAAGTATTATTCAAATTTTGGGACCATTTTTCTAGAAAAATGTTATTTTTCCATTTTCTGGGGTCATATGAACTTTGTGACAAACAAGCAAACATCAACTGCTTATGAAACACACATAAAAAACTAACGAGATATGAAAAAACACAGATTTTGAAGCTACAAGGGGATCAAGGAAAATCTGTTCTCATAACCCCCTCCCATCCCCCCCAAAATGCAAGCCATACAGGTCCTTGTCAGTTTTCACTGGAATTGAAATTCCCCCTCCATGGAAAGGCACTTCTTTAAGTTTTACTCTGCCAGTCCATGCATAGCATTGCTGTTGTTACCCAAGCCCAGTACAACAGTCTGAACAACTCTGGACAGTTTCAAGAATGTGTTGTGGCAGACAACATACAGAACATCATGGATCTGTGCATTTCCTTCTGAAACACACCTGCAATTTTCCAGTGAAACATCTCTCCTCGATTCACTTCTTTCAAAGAGCTGAACAAGCCCTGTTTCACCTCTCTGGCTCAGAAGTACTGCACAGGCGCAGCGTGCAGATATTATCTCTGTCCCATTAAAAGTAATTGCAGAGAGTAATGCAGATAATTATTTCTGACTGTCTGAGTTGTTGATCTTTTTGGTTCAAGCAAACAATATGAAGACCTTCTGCCCTCTTTCCATGTGTTGTCCTGTTTAATTGACAGGCCAGCATTACAGACTGCAGTCTCCTCTCAGATGACATTCTGAACTCAGAGCATAGTCTTACATTGCTTTGCTGCTAAGGTTAATTAACACTTCTTTTTGCTGATACTAGAAACAGAAATGTGAAGGAAACAAGAAACTGGCATAAATGGAAATCTGCCAATTATACTCTGTGAACTTGACTTTAGATATTGCTTAGTGACAGTAATGAGAAAAACAAGTGTATCATTTCTATTTTGTAGAAAACATTCTTTCCACATTTCAAATCAGTATGCATTTGTAAAGCACAAATGCCATCCTTTTTAGATTTTTAAATAAGTTTTTTGGACAATGGCTTAATGGATTTACCTTTGAGTGACCCTTAGTTCTTGACTATTTCCTCTTAAATGTTTTCTGAAATGTTTCTGCATTTTATGTTAAAGTTTTGCCAAAATAGTTCCAGTGCATTCCAGTTTCACTTTCCATTATTCCGCCTTAGCAGAAGTTCTCATCTTCCCTGAATGATTTCTCACCCTTTCAATGAAAATTATTTCTAAGTTATAGTTCAGTTCCTACTGTTCCACTAAATTTCACCACAGGAAAAAAAAATCACCCTCAACTAAGTTCTGAAGATCCACACTTGTATCATGGCCCATAAAAAAGCTGGTTCCACTGAAAGTCAACTTCAGCTTCCCAGCAGGAGGATTAGTTCCTTCCAGCAGCTGCCTTTCCTTGAGCCCATCCCACTCATGGAGATAGTGGTGGATTATAACATAACAGTTATAATAGCTGTAAGAGCACAAGTCAAGTGGGATAGATTTAAGTTTAACCTTGAATTGAACTGAGGAGGGAATTCACAGAAAGGACACTAAGGTCACCTTCTCCCCAGCACTCTTGTGCCATACCATATGGATGTTTGTCTGTTGTGATTTCCCCACTGTGAAAGACCTTTATATAAATACAGATCCATTTTTCCTTAAGAACTGAACTGTTCTGCTTCTCTCAATCTATGTTTGTCCACTGGAACAGACGTTCCTCTCCTCTTTACCCACAAGAACTCTAACATTGGTGTAGGACCAGGTTCCTGAGTGAAAAGTCGAGGTGGTGTTAAGCAAGGGACATGCTCCACAAACACTCCTTCAGGCACAGCCATAAATGAAAGTGGGAGCCCTGGCAAAAGAGCAGCCTCATGGTAGCCCACATTGAATGGTTCACTGTTCCTGTCAGGTTGTGCGAACTTGATGTTAGTGTAACTTCATTTGAAATGCAAGTGCACTTCAGAAATCCCAAAAGGGAAATACATTGTGAGAAAAAGGGAAAATACCAAGAAACTATAGAAATCAACTTTCAGTGGGAGGAACTGAATCCCAAAGTCAACATGTTTGCAGCAGCTATAGAAACCCAAGATGTTTTCTTTAGTATCAGCCTTAGCGGAAGGCTGCTGGCAAGACTTTTCTGTTTAATGACTTCATCACAGATAGACTTTTATTGGTGATATTCCAAAATGCCCCAGGGTACCCTTCTTTGGACAGCCCAGATTGTAGGAAAAAAATAATAATTTCATTTAGGATGTAATGCTCTCTCTCTCATAAGAAGTGAGGAATTATCTACTTATTTAATGCTTAGAGTGAAGATTTTTTTTCTTTCCTTTTTCTTTCTTTTCCTTTTTTTTTTTTTTTGTATTTAACTAGACAAATCTACTGCATCAAAATGGGATCTACAGGAGCAGAGTATGATAGGTTAATTGGACCATTATTGTAGGATGGTACAATGCTATTACTACTTCTGATACAATTTGGAAGTTCAGGTTCACAGTATATTACAAACTATTGTAAGATCTCATGATTGGTATGAAATTAACCATGTTCAACATTGTAATTAGGAAAAAAAAATTTAGTAGCATTAATGTTGGCATACCTCCACTTTCTTAAAAATACCAAAACTGTTTTTCCTAAATTCAGTGTTCTGCAAATTAAAATTAAGTACATTCAAAGTGATTCTGTCTCTTTGGGACTATATTATAATTCTGCAAAAGGTACAATATTAATGGTAGAATACTTTGAAGAGCTACCCCAAGAATACACATCAAATTAGAAAGCTGAAAACTCTGTAATAACCTATTTTTTTTTCTGAGACAAAGGAAGCAAATATCAGATTATGTAAAACTGTATGCTTTGGGAATCAAAGATTTGAAGGGCAGGAAGTCCAATCCCTGTCCCAAAGAACAGGGAGGAAGTTCTCACCTTTCATCATTCCTAACTGACATTTATCTTGTCTATATCCAATCTAATGAAGAAGATTTCAAGGCATTTGGCATTCTGTAACAGTGTAACCTCCAGATCTTAAGAATGGAGGTTATTGCCTGAGCACTGCCTAGGACAAACATGTTGCTGGACATGTTGGTTTATGCTGAGTCCCAAAAGTGCTAATGCCTCAAAATTGAAGGGAAGGCAATGGTGGGTGACTTTGGGTCTCATACTGGAAATGAGATCACTGTGTTCCTCAAGGTGAGAAGTACGATAGCAAGGTTCAATTCCTAACCCAACTAATCTATAGCACAGAAAGCTGTTATCCAACTAGAAACAATTCTCATACATTTCATGCTCTCTGTGAAAATTTCAGAATTCCCATAACTAAACATTTACTTTTTGTGGTGTTCTTAATATTTACATTACAGAGGTAATTGAAAAGGCATGGGAAGGCTTTGAGGAAGTCTTTTGGTTGCTGGATGGTAGCTATGCATATTATTGTGCTCTGAAGTTTCAGGCTCCAATTTAATTGACCATTTAGTTTGGTGAAACCATTAGTAACAGATTTTGTATTCTGGAGGAACATTATGCAGCTAAAATTAAACCTGTGTTATCTCTTACAGCTTTAGAGACATTTAACATTTTGAACAGGGAAATTATAAGAGGTGTTCTCTGAGTGCTTTCTGTCTGGTGTTTGTAGAGCTGAGCAGTGTTTGAAACTCAGCAGAATCTGTCTCTTCTCAGCTATTCCTGTTAATCAAGCAATAGATGCTTCTAAGAAAAGCAGTTCACTGATTGCTAGAATTGCTCCTTGCAGCTCTGGTCTTCAAACCTGTTTCTTTCAAGATATGAACATTGCAAGAAGCATTTAGAAAAATAATTTTCCAGAAGTACACTGATTTCACAGAATCACCAGGTTGGAAGAGACCTCCAAGATCACTGAGTCCAACCCATGCTCTAACACCACCTCAACTAAACCATGGCACTGAGTGCCACATCCAATCTTTTTCAAACACTGCTTCCACACATCACTGGATTCAAATTACCCTCTTGATAAAGAGGACTTTGGCAAATTTTCTGTCTCCATCTGCAATAGTGTCCATTACTGTTTCTCCGGACACAGAAATTTGAAGATGCATTTACTTACATGCATGGATAGTGAAAGACAACTGCCCTTTGCATGGGAATGCCTGTACATAAGGATACACAAAATTTTGAGTTACTAAGATTCCAGGATGAAAGACAGAGGAGATAGAATATTAATTATAGAAAAGACCACACAAACCATGACAGATACTTTCCTTTTCAATCCATGAGAAAAAATAGGATCCAAGAGGCCTGACCAAATAGGGCAGTTGCAATATAATTGGCATAGGTTGAGCAAGTGAATAGGACCAGACGACCTTCGGAGATCTCTTAAAAAGTAAATTACTCTTTGGCTCCATAGGTGTATTTTCATACACATAAAAAGCATAGCAAAGTTCACTGCACAAGGTTTCAGGAGGCCATTTAGTCCCTCCATTCCCAGTTCAGTGTCACCTGTTTTCAGATGTACCTGTTTCTCAGGGCTAAAGTACTGGGAATTTTCTCTGTGCATAGACATTTATTTTCACAGCCTCCCAGAAATCTGTACCAGGATCCAAAAATTCTTACTATTTGGAACTTTTCCTTGACATCAAATCTAAATCTCTCCTGATGTAATTTAAGCTGATTATATTTGCCCTAAACTCAGTGCTGGCAAAGAAGAGTTCATTAATCATCTGTTTTCAGCTACCTTTTCTCCAGCTGAAGTCAGCTGTACATCACCTTGGGGTCATTTTCCCTAGACTAAGCAACCCAGATTTTTTCAGTCCACAGGGCATGTAGACATTAGAGCATTCTTGTTATTTCCCTTGAACCTTCTCTAATGAGTCCATGGATCTCAGGAACACAAAGCTCCAACTTGGAACTAGCTCTACAGGTGAGATCTTCCCAGAGCTGAGTAGAACTGAGATTATTTGAAATGTTTTGGCAATGAGCCTCCACTTAGTAGATCACAATACAATTTTGCCATTTTAAAATCAGCAAAATATCACTGACTCAGCTTCAGCTGTAATCATTTTAAAACATGATCCTCAGTCTAAATGTTCTCAAACATTTTTCAATTATCACATTGCTATCATCGTATCTCTTTGGTGAGATACAACTCTCTACAACAAGGAACAAAAATTATAGGAGAACACTGTCTGGACTGCCATGGTACTCAGAATGGATATATTTCACAGGAAAATGTGAATATGGACTTTCCTAAATGCCCCCTGTGCTACAGAAATATATGACCTCTGCTGAAAGGAAGCAATGAATGTTTACAGGGAAGTAATAATATCTTAGCATGTATTTTCAGTTAATTATTGCAAGTATTTTGTGTTGCTTTGTCATCTGCAATCAGAAAGAACAGTAGGCTGCATTAAATTTCCTACTCGTTGCAAAGGAGTTTAAAAAAACCCCAAAAAACAGAGTTCCTGTACTTGGTTGGATTTCCTTATTAGCTACAGTACTTTTTACATTGTAATTTTCATCCTGTGTTTTCTGCAATGAAGTACAATTGTTAACAGTCATACTCTGAGGGACATCTAGAAATAATGAGGTGGCCTTGGAATGCTGCCTTCCCTACCAACAAAACACTGTCACTTAAATGAATGCTTCTAGGAATGCCTCAGGAGTACTATGCACAGGATGGATAACTTCAGATTACGTAAAATAATGATGCCTTATAGAAACCTTTTTTAGTTCTTTCTATCTCAAACTAGAGAAAACAGTGAAATATTGACCTTCAAATCCATTAATAGTCATTGGATGCTTTCCTGTGCGAGGAAAACTGAGACCAGGGAGAATTGCGAGGCCAGTCCGTAAAAGATCTATGGCAGGATGAGGCACATCCAATGAATCCTGGTCTGAAAGGTGCAGAGCTATGGCTCATTTAAAGAACCGAAGGACAAAATGTGACTATTAAGCTAAATGAGACATGCCATGCAATATTAGGTTCAGGTACTTGCTGTTTTGAAGATATACAGATGAAAGAAGCTTGTGTTAAGGAGAGCAGGAAAGCCATCAAATGTCAGGAGTGCTGGCATTGTGCACCTCCTACTAAACTCAAGGCAAAAGCAAAGTTTCCCATTCATCTCATAAGTTGTCTATAACAGTGATCCTCTGAGTCCTTTAATAAATTACTGCCAACTATCATGACTTTTCATGGACTACTGGGCATTCTTTATCTCAAACTTTTATCTGAAAACATATTTTTTGACCATTTCACAGACACCAGTGGACTGTGGACTATAGTTGTGGAGTCATTAATACAAAGAGACATAGATCACAAGGCTCTTGCTGTCTCCTGTGGGTATAAAAGGCAAAATTAAATTTAAGTCTGAAGAGATGTGTCACAATGTTGGCATTTTCACATACTTATACCAGCAATATGGACAAGATAACTTCCAGGGCTTAGCATCAAATAAGGAAATGCTTAGCACTTACAGCTACAGTTCAGTTTATATTAGGGAGGTTTGTTTTCTTGATACACAAAAATAACTTTACTGATCATTTCAAGCTGTTTGATCCAAAATCTGGTGCAGACTACTCTTTTTTTCCCTGCTATTTTTGTCTGTTGATTGTTGGCTGTTTCAATTCTTTCTTACAATCAGCTGTAGTAATAAGTTTTTCCTGCAATATTAAGCATCCAGTCACTAAAACACTACAAAGTCCAGATAAAAGGAGGACTATGGGATATCTGACCCTGAGATAAACACGTGGGCAGAGTGTGTCAGTGGTTGTTACTGGGAAAAGAACTGTGAACTGCAACTGGGGAGGCAGGACAGAAAAGACAGGGCAACAGAGAGCCCAGGAGGAAGGAGGTGAAGACACAGACACAAGGAAGACCTCAGAGGCATCATGGACTGGTCTGCAGGCAGGGAATGGTCTGCAGCATCTCAGCAAGCCAGTCATTTTCTCCCTTGTGATTTCACTGCTTGATTCCACTTACTGACCAAGAACAGAATTGGGTGTCAAAGTTAGTGTTTTGAAAAAGAAATGTGGCAAGGTCATAAGCTGAAGAAATATGTGGATACATCTAGTAGAATGCATAGCACAGCAGAAAATAAAAATAAAAATAATAAAAAGCACGACATCTGTTCTTCTAATTTTAAAAAGTTCATTATTTGAGAAATTAAAACTTTAATATGTATCATACTACTTTTTAAAGTACTATGCAATTCAATGGGTACATGTTTTTAAACATCAGATTAGAAATTTCATTTTTTCATAGAGTGGAAATTCTATTAACATCTCCCATTAAACATCTATAGCTACTAATTTATCTATCTCTTGCAAGATGGTTATGGTAACTTTTTCTTTCTGCATCTGTGTTTCCTACTATATTTTAATGAAAAACGGGTGTAAAGGACACCAGGTTAACTTCATTGTTCTAGAGATATGATGACGAGCCAAACAAAAATTTGTTTGATGGATGGAACAGGTCTTGATAAACTACTATTAGTGATTATAAGACCCTCCCCTATTTCAAAGTACAGCAAGTGTCACTGAGATGTCATACTGGACATAGGAGATTTGGATTTTTCAGTGATCCCAGGCAGCTGTCCTGAAACAAGATTTCTATTGGAAAAGTATTGCACTGATGACCCAGAAACACTGCTCCGTAATCTGATTGTGTTCATCAGAGTTAGTAATGACATAATCTGGATAATACTTACAGATCTTTACCCAGATCCACACAGGATCCCACACATAAATTATACTCCCTTGTTTATCCAAATAGGATTGCTCCCTTCTAACTTGAACACCATCCTCCTTTTAAGCTATTTATATTGTAGAGTAAGTCTAGATTTGTCTTCATGGGGAGTGATCCTAAAAAGTATCTTGTAGCTCCGTGTTGGGAAAGGGGGCATTTCTTATTACAGATATTTGTCACTTGTTTAGACCATGAAGGGATGCAGGATTTCAGCAATGTCCCGAATTTTGTAATGAAGCAGGAAGACCTTGATGAAGTTCACGGTTACACAGGAATTGGGTGACCTTTCCTGTGAAGATTATTTGAGGGAAGAGTGCTTTTTGTGGCACTGAAGCAGTGTCTAGCATATGAGTAAGTGGGAAGTTACTTTGAGGACTAGTGTTATAAAAATGAAAGCAAATGAATAATGTAGAAGGACTACACCGCTATGTGAATTTGTTGTGAAGGGTCGAGACATCATGAGTAATGTTTCATCACAAGAAAGGAAATTAAATGAAGAAATACTGCTCTAAAGAAAATACATAACAAGAAGGTTGATGTTTGCTAAATGGAAAAGACTAGCAGTCTTATTCATAGATATCTCCAAAAAGTTGCTTCAAAAGCTATTAAACAAAAAATTCATCAAAGACCTGAATTCCCCCTTTCCTTTCTTCACATATTTATTCAGCTTTTCCTAATGAACATGAGTTCTAATTGAAGTCAGAACAGACACTTGTTTTGACTGCATTAGGAAGTAAGTCAAGTCTTAAATATTCACAATTCCTCTTGATACCAATATGAGTTCTGTATGCAGATATGTAGAGTCAGTGGTGCAGCTTTAGATTTAAAAAAACCAAAACAAAGCAAATATGAAATATATTCCTAACAGTGGTTCTGGAAAAAAATAAGGGAAAAACAAAGCAACACTGATACAGGCCAGCATTCATGAGCTAGATAAGGAATATGTTAGTGAATTTAACTGTGTAAATATTCCCTTGTTAATTGAGGGTAGTTTCCTTTTCCAGATGAAATTAGGTAGCAATGTAACAGAAGGATGTGATCAAAGTATACACCAAATAAATCTTTTCAAGTCTCTGCACTGCTTATTTACAAAAAGTGCTATCAATGATATACAATAAACCTTCAAATACTCAAAGCAGGTTGAATAAACATCTTCAGTAGTACTCTAAAGGAACCAGTTAGATCCACTATATAAATTAGTCTAAGTTTTTAAAAAATGTACCTGCTTTCTTACCGCACTTGGTACAGTGTATCACACTTCAGTTTGGCCTGAAGCACATTTGATTATCCTTCTGGGTTAAGCACAAGAGGGAAGATGATTAAATATTCAATTATACACTGATTACCATTTATCTTAAGTTTGTGACATGTTCCAGTTGCTTTCTGTTATCCCAACAACTGATATCAGAGGATATCCCCACATTAATAGATTCCAAATAATCATACTGCCCAAAGAAAGACCTCGGCATCCTAGCAAATTTTTCCTAAAAGATGAAGGAATAGAGAGTAAACTGAAACACAGGAGCTTTTGGTTAATTCAAAGACACCAATTGTTTCTCAAAACATACTGTGAACTTCCAGCTCCACAGCTCAGAAACAGTAGCTGTCAGAGGAACACATGCTCCTTGGGTTGAGCTTCCCGTATCTTAGAGTGCATGAGGATTCGTGAGACACAGATGAAATTCCCTGTTTGCAATGGCTTAGGTGGGAGAGCTAGGGCAAGCTGATGTTAAGTTATCTGAAGGTCTTTTAGAAGTCTTCCTTCAGATGCCCAAAAGTTTCACATGCAAGTGAATTGCAATTCTAAGCTTAAATACTGGGAAAATTGACATATTCATTGTCTTCTGCTCCAAGATCTCTTTAAGGAAATGCTATGGAATAGCTACACATTTGCTGTGATGGTGGCATTTCCCCTGCATTTATAGTATAAATACTCTTTTTCTTGAACCTTCTCCTAAAAATTTTTTGGTTGGCATCCAAGAGCGCAGAGTTAGAAGTGCTGACAGATTGTTGAAACATCAGGTCTGGCAGCCAGGTGCAAGAGCTGCCTTGGCTTACCCCAGCAGAGAGAGGTTAGAGGATGTAAGAGAGTTGCTACTTTTTCCTGGGTGATAACTCGCTGCTTTCTGAGTCTCAGTTAAAACTTCACAGGCTCCAAAGCTTTCCTGCATCCTGTTTTGCCAGATCTAATTTGCAGGACATTCTACACTGTACTGGATCTTTTGTTCATGTTATGGGGAGGCTTTTCCTTAAAACAAACAAACAAACATACAAAAAAACAAACAAACAAGCACACAAGCTTTGTAATTTTTTTAATGGTGCCTTCTTCTCAGTGTCATTAACAAAACCATAATCTGTACAGTTTGGTTGGTATTATTCTACAGGTATTTTCCTATGGTTTTAAAGTACTGTAGAGTTCATGTGACTGAATTACTCAACATTAGACAGAAGTTTGCATGTTTTAACTTGGAAGACCTCAAGTTTAAGAGAAAGGACAAAGACTGAGGGTGCTGGAAGTCCAGGGTCCCAATGTTTCTAACTGGATCATGGAAACAGCCTAAGTGTATCACCAAGGCTCTGTAGCTATGCTTTGGGTGTTGAATACTCCTGCATCTGTATTTGCTGAAACAAATATGAAGGCTGTCTTTCTGTATTGGTGTCAACCTTTAGCTTGCCAACAGGATTAATTCCACAACAACATAACTTTAACTAGTACGTGGTTAATATCTTTCTTTCAAAACATCAGTGCTGTTCTTGTCTTTTTTTAATGCAGAGATCAACAGCTGCAAGACCATCTTAGTATTTTTAGATTATGTTGTTAGGAAGGCTTTGTGTTTGTTATTTTTATTTTCTTTTTGTCTTCTGTTGTATACTAATAATTATTGAAGCAGCAAAACCTCATCACTCCAATTTTGAAAAATGTATATTCCTTTATGAATAGCAGATTCTGAGAGATATTGTTAAGGTACACCATCACCCAGATGACTTTAGAAGAGCCAGTATCTATCTAACTGTAACTGTGGAGATGACTGAAACCTTGGCATAAGCAGCTTTTACTGAAGCTTTTATTGCTTTAAAAAGAGGCTCTTTTCCTTGTTTGCTTGTTTGTTTTACATTGGGTTTTTTTTTTGGGGGGGGGTGTTGTTGTTTATAAGATCTTTTAAATAAACCTGTTTAACAAGCTGAATACTTACGTTGTCTGAAAGCTCCAATGAAACTCCAATTGACTTTAATTTGGCTCATACTTTGGCAGGAAAGGAGAAAAGCCTGGGAGAATGACCTTTGCTTATACCCTAGAGTGTAAACAATTGAGAGATAGATATGAACAGATCCCCACTCTCTGTCGGAGCCTTTCTCTCCTTTCAGTGCGTACTGTGTAATGAATCCGTAACTCACATTGGTGTCGATAGTAATTATGTACATCCTCTGGGAAGGAATGAAATTTTAAATTGGTAAAATAAAATCTTCATAAAATCTTATTACAACAGTTCTATAGGTCACTGTTCAGTGAAGTGGGTTAGTCAAGCATTAGTCAAATTCCTGTCAGGGCAGTAGGATTAATATAGGTAAAATGTGTAATAGAAACTTGTTTTTTAATTACTTTCCAAAGATAAAAGAGACTAGCTAATATATATGTTTTGTAAAAAAATCTTCTTTATTGTAGCTCTCTGTTACTTAGTACTGGTTTTGTCAGTGAATACCACCAGATGTGAGAAGATGATTTAAACCATTGGAATATTAAAAATTTCATATAAAAAAGCAAGGGGAGAGAATACTGACCTGTATGGTTAAGCATTTCAGGAAATGCATGGGCAATCTTCATTTTACCCCATAATGAACAATGCATTATGTTATAGCCTTTAATTATATGATTGTATACCACTTCTTGAATAAAACTATTTTCTTTGCCATGTTTTAAATACTGGTTTATGCAGTTTTTCTAGTGCTATCTATTATTCAATATATGTTAGAAAGAATCCAGGAAAGTCTTTTATATAAAATGACACAGCATGCTAATGTTGCTCAACACATTTACAAATAAATCACCCCTTTCTGGAACACTGTTTCTCTTTGGATCTCAGACAGCCTTACAGGGGACTGAGACATACCTCAGCAGAATTTTAATTCCTCTAGGTCCCAAGAACCTGACCCCTGCACAGCATGCATTATTGGTATAAGCAAACACATGTTGTAAAGTTAAGAAACAATCATAGCCCTAATATTGCTAACGCCTTAGATGATACCTTGCAGATATCTCTATTCATAGAGAAAACCGATTATGAATATGCATACCAAAAACACGCAGCCTGTGAGGCTGGAGTCAATATATTGCTGGGTCTTTTCTCTGCTTTGGAAGTTCAACAGACTCCTAATCACAGGAATACTCAAATTCTGCCTGCTACCAGGCAGCAGAAGAGCCAGCAATGAGTCACTGGAATGCAGAACCTGAGATCCCTCCCTCCCTACGCTGCATCAAAGAAGCCAAAGAGATTGTCAGCTGAGGTAGAAACTACACTTTCCTTCCTAGTAACTAGAACCACGGAAAAGATATGGGCAAAGAATTTATGCACCCACACATTCACACATTTGCTCTTGATACTCCTCTCTAGTAAACACTAAGGAGAAAAGTAGAAATAAGACACTTCTGTGGCATGGAAAATCACAAAATGAAGATTTCAGTGCACACATCAGTATTTGTTTTGTGATGCTGATACCTCATTGCATACTCCGTGCTATAGTAGTTCTTATGCCACAGGTAAGGGTCCCAAATATCACCTGGAATGAAGTATTTTCCCCTTTCTATTATGTTGGGTTTTTACATGTGTTAGCAGTACTGAAAATGAGTATGTGTCTGCATTTTGGAGTTGCTAGAGAGTAGCTAGCCCTGACAAGGTAGAATCAGCACAAGTAGACACATACTTATCTAAAACAGCAATGTTTTGTATCATTTTCATCATGGTCTTCAGCAGGCATATAAAATTAAAAGATCAATTTTAAGAAATTCTTGCAATCCAGTTATAACTAAATTAAGCTTTACAGCTTTTCTTCGGTCTGCATACATGATTATACCACTCAAGGTCACAGCATCCTTATGGCTAGATCAGGTACCATATTGTAAAATCTATTTAAGAGTGTTATTTTGAGTAGGCTTGATAAGCATTAAATAGGGTAAAAAAATTGTTTTGTTTCAAGCCAGGAAGAATGCATACTTGATTAAATATCAAAGACAAAAATTTACAAAATAATACCATGAGAACAGAAGCAAATTTAGCTTACAAGCATTAAGGGAAGATATGATTAAACTGATTACTATGTACAGCATTAGTCATTGTTACTATACAATTCTGCTGTCTGCTGAAGTATCTAATCTACAGTAGAAGTAAGACATTTTATCCATCAGGTTAATATATAACAGCTGGCACAAAATAATTACTGCAAATGAAATCAAGAAGTGTGATGGAATTTTCATGTAATTATGCATATATATAGGAAGCAAGTGTTCATGAGATAAATCATCTCAACATAACAGAGTTATTTGTTAGTCACCCTATCAGACATACATTAGATAAAACTCTTGTACAGTTTTTTTCCTGCTGCTGTTTCTGTCAGAACTTAAAAAAATTGAAATACTAACAATGAATGAATGCTGGTCAGACATTTAATTTTTGCTACTAAATTCTAAGAAGTGGATGGCATGTTGATTTTCTGTGAAAATAATATCTCTCATAGCTGTAGTTAGTTCAGAGAAAGTAAACAAAGGAGGTGCGTAATAGCATATATTTACAATAAATTTGTTGAATACAGGTTCGTATATGGTAAACATAAACATTACTTAGTTCAAATAATTGATTTTCCTTTTGAGTGGCCCCTCTTAGTGATCTCAATTTGCATGTGATGTGTTTTGTAAAAATTGTAACTGATGTTTCCATTCAAGTGACATCAAAACAAGAGTCTGTTTTCCTGTAGCAATGATGACCTAAGGGTGGTCAGACTCATTCAAAGGAACAAGAACTTATCTCACAACTCACTCAACTATCATTTTGGGTGTAAGTGTGTAGAAGCAAACAAGGTTATTTGCTGTTTTCCCTGTCCCTCACCCTACACAAAGGCAGGCAATGGACACTACCCTGTCAACTCATGCCACCTTCTTTGCCTCCTGGCTCTCATGAACTGAAGTAGCACAGGGCAGAGAGGGAAAAATGCACTGCTGGAATGGGTCTGGAATCACTTCTGGCTACTGGGATCCCTTCCTCTAAGCCAACCAGTAATTCCAAGTAAGGAGGTTCTGGTTTCACAAGAGAAGATTTAGAAAACCAAGACACCAATTTAATGTTTAAGACAGGTTTTCTCATCATGACTAGATTGCCTTGGGTGAAAGAGTCCTCTTTGGGTACCTTCTTAAAATACAACATAGTACATGTTGTCTTAAGGAATTTAAGTCATAAATGACACAAAGTGCCAGGAATTATTCAGTTCATATCTAAATTGCCAGGAGGAAATATGAAAGGGGAAATAGGACAATTTTGTGCTGTTTCTGACTACTGTTTTTCCTCCTGTTTGAGTATCTGACAGCCCCTCCCAATATGAATCACATACTGGGGCTGAAGGTCAAGGACTGAATGAGTTGTTCATGCCTTCTCCTACTGTCAGACTGAAACATAAATAACTTATTCACATTTTCTCCTTGTAGCGGGTTCAGTTTGGGTAACCGGGCGGAAACACCAATTTTAGTGTAGTGGTTTGGTTCAAAATGCCCATTACTTACGTATTTTCCTTCTGTGAGATAAGAACCAGGAGAAAAGCAAAGCAGGCACAAAACTTAAACCTTAAAAGCACAAAGAAGTTTATTAACAGAACTAAAAGGCAGAAAAAAAGTTAGACTAAACCTTCAGAACACTTCTCCTCCCCCCACCTTCTTCTCCTCCTCCCACCAACAACATGAAAAAACAACCCTCAGGGTTTTCCAGAGTCAGCTTACCATCTCTAGAAGAACTTTCTCAGTCCACTTAGGGAGAGGAGTCTCTCTTGCTCATGCTATGGAGACATCTCCACACGAAAACAGTTAAACAGTTCTCTTGTGGCTCAGTGTCACAGCAAGGCAGCCACCCGGAATGGTTTCTCCTTGCCTGTGAAAGTCCCTTCCCTCAACTTGCAGCTTTCCCCACAACTGCTTTCGAGGGTTAATTTCTTTAGCTAATGGGGTACCATTTTAAGGATGAGCTGTTCAGAAACAAAAGTTCTCTTTACCCATCTGTGGGTGCATATTCATCTCTAGGAACAGAGGTCCTCCCTTTCTCCGGTAGTGAGAGGGTCCTCATCTCCTTCAAAACAAAAGTTCTTTTCACCTGTCTGTAGGTGCATCTTTATCTCTAGGCACAGAGGCCCCCTTCTTCTCTGGCAGCAAGAGGGTCCTCATCACCTTCAACTGAAAAGGCACAGAGGCCTTCCTCTGGGAGCGAGAGAGTCTACATCACTTTCAACTCTCTCTGTTAAAACTTCTCATTAAATCACAGCTACTTCAGTAGTTGCTTAATGCAGCACAGGTACTTCTACCCATGGGTTGCGGTTTTGAACGCTCTGCCTCCCCCCACCATGCTTCATGAAATTACAACGGGAACACTGATATATATTATAGTCCATCACCACAGCCTTACAAGAGAATTTCAGCTTCCAGGAGAAGCATCTCCTCTTTCTCCTCTCTCAGGGTTTCAGCTCCTCCTTCTTTGCTGACTTTGGTGTCTCTGTGCTGTTTATTTCACGTGCCATCATCTGTCCTTTTCCTCTGACTCAGGAGAGGATTGAATGTCTGGAAGCTTCATCTGTTCTGGAGAAATCTTACAGCACTAAAAGAGTTAATCTCACCCGGCCTTGCAGCTGGAATTCGCTTATCTCTCCTTGCTGGGCAGCAGCAGTGGGTGAGGGGGGCATGGCCCGTCCGGAGCAGCCGAGGGGGCCTGGCCCGTCCGAAGCATGGCTGGGGCCGGAGCAGGGCTGGGGGGGCCGGGCCGGGCCGCAGATGGAACAGGGCCGCTCCAGGGTGGGCTCCTGGCCGGCACGGCCAGGCCGAGCAGGGCCCGGCCCCGCTGGGCCGTGCCCCGGGCCTCCCCCAGTTACCTGTCCGAAGGCCGGAAGTCAGAGAGAGCTTCCCGGGCTCCGTTCGTTCTTAAATGTGTATCCCAGAGGCGTACCAAGCTTCTTAAGTGGCTTAAAGAAGTTGCCAATATTCCAACTAGCCAGTTGATTGGTTAGGTCAGGTCTAGAGGAAACTGTAAGCACCTCTGTGCAAAAAATCACTTCCGAGGCTGAAGGAGTCTTCCTCAAAAACTCAAACTATGCTAACCCATGACACTCCTTATTTCCAACATTAGCAAATTCCAAATGCCAGATATTTTTACTTTATTTGTATGAAATGCTCCCCTGTTGTGTAATGGTACCACTGGTACCACACGAGGAGTAAAGTGTTACAAATCATGCAAATCAAGACTCTAATGATGCCAGAACTCAGTAGCTGGACCTACTTGAGCCAGCTGGTGAAGTTGAAGTAGTTCCCTACATAATGACACTGTAAAATTACGAGACCTTTAATGGAGGAGACAACAAATTTTCAAATGAAATTTAGTTCATTATTTTTTACATTTGCAGTGTAAAAAATTGCACCAAGAATTGGTATTATAAGGTGCTTTATAATACAAAGAGAAATACATGCATCTATGATAAATTATTATTTATGTATATTATTTATAATATATACTCGACATTTCTGAAAACAAAATTCAGGTTTAGGAAGTAAACTTGATACAAGTTATATATATATATATTTATATACTTGATACAAGAAATATATTTAAAATACCTAATTCCATCAAAAATAAATTTATTATGTTTGCTTTCCAGCTCTGTTTGTTATTATTTAAAAGGAAAAACTGCATAATATAGAAAAATAAGGAATTTCTACGAGGGAGTTTTCTTTTAAATTTAGAGATAATATGGCAAGTAATAACTAAAAAGAAAAAAAGATGGAAGGATGTGAAAATATTTTGAATATATACAAAATGGAACTTTACTGACAAATGCTTTGTTATATCTGTTAATGCCAGGTATAAAAATATTTTAAAACATTTGTTTTCATGTTGGACAGCTGAACATCTAGCTATTGCCTAACATAACTAAGGCTATCACTGTCATTCACTGAGAGAGACTTCTTATTAACAGAGTTCTCAAAAGAAAAAAGAAACAGGATTTAATTAAATCGTTTAATCCTTTACACAGTTTGTTATGGTTCATACACAGTTATGCATGGTTCAAAATCCAGGCCAGTTGGTTTCTTATCCTTAGCTCAACATGCAGTCACATTAGATTACCTTCAGGTTTTTGTTTTGGCTTTTTTTGCCTTAACTATAATTGGACATTTTACATAGACTGTACTCTTGATTCATTTATATTTGGCACTGTATTGAAATTCACTTGTCATTGTTAACCAACATCCAACAATTATGATAATTTGACATACCATTTTGAAAGTTATATTGAATTTTCTCTTCTTATAGACACTAATTGCATATTTGAAGTGATGGATCTTGTTCTCTCAGAAGCATGCTTCTGGATCCCTTATTTATCATAATTTGAGAAAGAGGTATGACCTTATTTCTTCCATTTCTTAGGTTTTCAGAAATGCATAAACAATGCAAACAAACATAAATCATGTTCCATCAACTAACTGTTATAAAACCATTTACATGGAAACAGGGTAATTCTGTCCTATTTTCTGCCCAGTAGTTAGTGCTTAAGAAACTCAGGTGGAATAGAGAAATTGGACTGAATTAGCTCATACTTGAAATAATATGCCATATTCGGCATGATTATTAAGCTTCTGTACATGCCTGGGAAACCATAGGGACATGTTATTTAGCCTTTTCACCTGAAAACATTTCCATCTTGTCTTCATGCACATTGCTGTGCCATTTTACAAGCCTCCCCTCCAATCCCAGGTGGGAGTCTTTGACTCCTATTCATTTGCAACACTTCTGCTGTCAGAAATGTGTTGTGGGAGATAACAGATGAGTGACACTGAAAAGAAATCACATCTGTGCAATTGAACATACACAGCTCATCCAGAAACTGCTGCACATCAGTGGCACTCACAGGGCTCATAGCTCTGGCTCTGGCACAGGAGGGGAACACCAGAAAGCGCCGTGTACATCCGGGCACTGTGCTTCCAAATGTCCCCCCTGCTCCACAGAGCTGTGAATCATCCCTCACCATCGGGTGCACATTTTATAAACACTATTTAATTGTGACTGAACGACACCTTGGAGACTTACACTACTCAAAACCACTATGAACAACTTTTTCTTTTGTTATGAGAGGAGGATGAGGAGAAACTGTGTTGCAAGAATAGCTGAAAGTAAGAACTTTTTCACATGGTAATTCATGAAAAAGTGGTGATGGACTGAAATCTGATCCCCATTTCCTCCTGTATAGATGGGAGCTTAACCTAGAACCATTTGATCAGAGAGAATGTTTGCTTTGAGCCTTCAGAATTTCAAGCAAAGAACTATTTGAATGACTGTTGCTGTTACTGCAATAAGCATCAGTAACACACTATTTTCAACCCTTAATAATTAAGTTTTGCTTGCCACTTCCATGTAACAACCACGCTGAGTAATATCTCACTGAAAACTAGACATTTGGAGGTCTACAGAATGATGGAGCAGATACTTTAAATTTTCATCATGACATCTCTCACCATGTTTTCAAAAAGCCCACATCAATTGAGGGAAGTATGCTTTGAAAAACTTTCTCCAATTTTATTTAGCTTAGAGATATAGTTATTTAGCATTTCAAATAGCCATGAAGTTCAGAAAAGGGCCAGTGGCAGCTAAATCTTGGAAAGCAGACTTTTAAGTAGGTTTTCTCTAGTTAGAAAACTTGAAGAAATGTTCAGTTACTTGCCATTACCAAAAAGGGTAATGAACATTTATAGGTCTTTAAAAGCATGTCATGTCACAAAATCCATATTAACAGACTAATTGCAAAGACATCTGCTGTATTCAGTGACTTCTGCAGTAGGAACTCTGCAAGCAGTTCTGAGATTCCCCACACTTTTAAGCAGGTGGCAGTGTAGGTTAAAGAGACACAGATTTTTCCTGCAGCTGATAGATACCATGCTTTCCAATTTTCCCATTTATCTCAACCTAGGGTAAAAATATACAGCACTATTATTGAGTTCCTATCTAGATGGGAACAAGCACGAACTTTGAAATACACTTTGTTGACTCAACAGTATTCCACTATTTCCAGATCCAGCTTTGTGAGCTTTATTTCTCAGAATGACACACTGCAGTAAGAGACATAACTCAACCTCTCTTCTTTAATTTGACAGAAGGAAGACCTATTTTTTGAAGGGGTTAGGTGATGTTACAGTGCAGTGATTCAGCATCAGCGCTCAGTGTCTAATGATAAACATTGATAGCTTTAATAAAAGCAAATTCAGTGGCCTTTCTTCTACTGGGCCTTAATTTATGCCACCAACACAGACTCAGCAGTTAAGGCAATAAGGGATTTAGCTTACATTTGCAATTTGGGTTGCTCTTTCAATTATTTCAATCTTTTGTGCATAAAATGCTGCATTATCTAGCGTTCATGCCTAAAAATCACTAATAAGGTTGATTTTAACATCTTTGACAGCGACATGGATGGTGGCATGGTATGCAACCTCAACGAGTCCAATGATGACACTCAGCTGTGTGGTGTGATTGACACTCTGGAGGGACGGGATGCCATCCAGAAGGTTCTTGAGAGGCTTGAGAGGTGGGCCACAGGAACCTTGTGAAGTCCAACAAGACCAAGAACAAGGTCCTGCACTGGATCGGGGCAATCCCAAGCACAAATACTAGCTGAGCAGAGGATGGATTGAGAGCCGCCCTGAGGAAGCTGGACATGAGCTGGCAATGTGTGCTTGCAGCCCAGAAATCCTAACACGTCCTGTACTGCACCAAAAGCAGCGTCGCCAGCAGATCGAGGGCGGTGATTCTCCCCTTCTGCTCTTGTAAGACCTCTCCTGGAGTGCTGTGTCCAGGTTCAGGGGGTCACCCTGAGCAAGAAGGACATCGACCTCTTGGGGCAAGTCAGAGGAAGCCATAAAGATGATTGGAGGGATGGAGCACCTCTCCTATGAGAGAGCTGGGGTTGTTCAGCCAGGAGAAGAGAAGGCTCCAGGGAGATCTTACAGCACCTTCCAGTACCTAAAGGGAGCTTACAAGAGAGCTGGAGAGGGACATTTTACAAGGACATGTAGTGACAGACCTTAAATTGAAACAGGGCAGGTTTAGATTAGATATTAGGAAGAAATTCTTTATTGCGAGGGTGGTGAGGTATTGCAAAATGTTGCCCAGAGAGGTTATGGACACTCCATCCCTGGGGCTGTTCAAGGTCAGGCTGGGTGGAACTTTGAGCAAACTGGTCTAGTGGAAGGTGCCCATATCCATGGGGTTCGAACTAGATGATCTCTAGGGCCCCTTCCAAACACAACCATTCTATGATTTTCTATATTTAAAAATTTTACATAATTTATTTAATTTCTACTTTTTTCAGATACATCCTACCTTATTAAACTAAAATAAACAAACAAAATGCAACACTGAGTTTCATTTAATGAACAGTATGCGGCTTTGATCTCTTGCTAATGTCTGAACAGAACACACTCTTTCTCAGAAACATTTTTTTAAGATGACTAGACACATGGTAACATGGTATCTGTCATGAAGCAGTAGGTTTTTTGCTTGGAGATATGAGAAATGTGTGTGTGTGCAAATACTTTTTGTGAAGCAGTGAAGAAGTGTTCACGTAGACTGGTTCTGTGGCAGGAGAATACAGCTGGACTTAAAAAGTACAGATGAACCTAAAACTGATGAAAGAACAATAGTTCATTTGTTTTGAGAGTGCAGAAGGGGTAAAAATACCAACTCCTTTGCAGGAATTGATTTCCACATTGTTGAAATAGATTTGATTCTGATTTTCACAACATTTAGGCTTTTTCAATAGGAACAAACGACTGGTGGGGAAGCATCCAGCTTCTTCTCATGGTGAAGCAGAGCATACAGAATCAGACACTAAACAATGGTGGTACAGAGGACAGTGTGGTAATAGCAGAGGAAAAAGCATTCTATATTCCCTGAATATGGCAAGATGAGATTCCCCAACTCCCTATTTAAAACCATTTAACCAAAATGCTTAAAGGGTTGTACCATGTTGAGCAGAGCTTCTATTGGCCACCATCTGTGCTTCAGAGGAATGTTATTATTTTCTTCCTCTTGAACTATATGACTCCTCATTGACAGCTTGGGTTTAACATGAGGACCTCTAACTGAGCAATTACAGTTCTGGGAATCATTGTGGGAAGGACATAGGACTGTGACTGTGGAGAATGGCAAAGCTGTGCCTCACACCTACTCTGGCACTGGCCATCTGTGGAGTCTCAGGTAATTACATCCTCTGCTTCCACATCCCATGTATAAAAAGAGAAGGATCTCCCTCCCATGTGTCAGGTCTAGAGAAAGCAATATCCCCTAGAAAGCTGCTGAATTGTCTTCTCTAAGCCATGGGGAAATTAAACCAACTGGAAATGGAGACTTCCCCCTTTAGTTTCTCCACAAGTTCCTCTCAGACAGCTCTTTACTACTCCTTCTCCTCACACCCTCATGGGTCTTTATAGAGTAGCTCCCATGAGAGGGGCGAGTGCCTGCTGTAGGAACCATCCTCTTCCACACCCATCACAGAATCACAGAATGGGTCAGGTTGGAAGGGACCACAGCGGGTCACCTGGTCCAACCTCCCTGCTCAAGCAGGGTCATTCCAGAGCACATGGCACAGGATTGTGTCCAGACTGTTTCTGGAATATCTCCAGTGAGGGACACTCCACACCCTCTCAGGACAATCCCTCACAGTAAAGTTCTTCATGTTCAGGTGGAACTTGTGCATCAGCTTCTGCCTAGTGCCTCTCCTCCTAGAGGTTGGCACCACCGACAAGAACCTGGCATCCTCCTCTCCACACCCCCACTTGCGATATTCACACGCGGTGACGGGGTCCCGTCTCAGCCGCCCCTTTTCGGGGTAGGTGCCCAGCGCAGGTCGGAATGGAAGGGGCGCAGTTCAGAGCAACTCCGCGTTCCGGGCGCGGACGGGCGGGGAGCGAGAGGCGGCGGCGGCTTCCGCCCGGGCAGGGCCGTGCCCGCGGCGCG